>SJXQ01005079.1:193161-203843 GCA_006408695.1 Aepyceros melampus
GCAACATCGGCCGAGGAAAGAGGAGGTGACCGTAGAGCGGTACCGGATGGACTCCAGAAGAGAGAACTGGAGGGTGATAGCATTAAATAGAAACATGCTTCTCCAACTAGGGGCCAGGAATTTACAGGGATGGAAATAATTTCAGGCAGAGCTAAAAAAGACTCTAATATTCTAAGATTTCACAGAGCTTGGTGTGTGCTGGGATCCTTGTGGTTCAGTTGTTCAGTTTCGCAGGTGGGTCCCGCTCTTCGTGACCCCAGGGACCGCAGCGTGATCCAGGCTCCCCTGTCCTTCACTATCACTTTCGCAAATGTGGCCCCAAAATGGCAATACATGGTCCATCGAGGGAAGCCTGCCATCAGCTGAGGGACTAATTTGGATTTCACTGCAAACATGATGCTAACATTTGCTTTTATAACTACTTAAAATACCTAAAAGAATAAATTTTTCATTTAAAACCAAGATTATATGACTCCCTGAAATTCCCAGCCTTGACACTTTTGGACACTTTTTGGGTCACTGAGTTTCTCAGGTAGGGGTGCATGTGTGTACATGTGGGTGTAAGCACACAAGAGAGAGATATAGAAAGAGAGGGGGGAGGGANGGAGGGAGGGGTAGGGTGGGGCGGGAGGGGGAGAAGGTGGGAGAGAAGGAGAAAGAAGGGCGAGGAGAGTCACAGGGCCAGGGGAGGGAGGGAGAAGAGAGCTCCACGTGACTGCTTTTTAGATTTCTTTTCCTTTTGATGTTGAGATAGCTCTAATCATAATTGCAAATACACAAACTTCAAACATTTAGCTCTCCAGACAAAACAGAATAGATATGCTCAGAAAATAGTTTCCAGCAACTGGAAAACAAGCTTCTCTTCTGTGTTACAATTTGGGAATGTAAGCTGGTGTTTTTTAAAAAAATCTGTGATTGAAAACTGCAGGTTTTCAACTGAATTTGGGTTCATCATCAGCTAATGCTGTCTCAAAAATGCTGCAGATCTGGTGATAAAAATTGCAAGTTCAGAGGAAAAGCCCAAGTGATGAATTTATGTTCATCTCTAGATTCTTTTTGTATTCTAAAATTAGATCATTAACAAAGTTTGCAGAACTATACAGAAATAAGAGCGATCTATGAGGTTTTTCAACATGTTTCTAATGGCAAAAAGAGGGCAACAAACATAATGTACAAGAGAAAGGTTTGAATTAAATTATGGCAATCCATAGAATAAAGTATAGAAGAATTTTAATGGCATGGAAACTATCTACAATGCGCTATAATGGTAAAGGAAGATACAGAAACATAGACAACACAATTCAACTGTTTTACTTCATTGTGTACCAGGAATTTTCTCCAGATGGAGGGCTATACCAGCCTTTTGACTTCTTTTCCATCTGTGCCTATATTTTCTACACTCATTAGATACTATTTTTAATTCAAAAGTGTACTTTCATAGGTTATCTGAATTTACAAACTTCCAAACAAACTTGTAATCAAGTATAGGTTACATGGAATCAAGAGGAAAATTCCCAATTTTAAGAAGCTGCGCAAAAGTTACCCTTCCCAAAGGCCAGTTTCCTGCATCATGGCCTCTGTCATTAGAGTTGATACAATGACTTTTGTCATAAAAGCAGCTCACTGCAGAGTATGATTCACAGTGACTTCTGCTTTGAGAGTGAAAAGTCAGTTTCTCTTTCCTGTCAAGACTCCTGTCCTTTACTTGAGGCAATTACTGTTAAACATTTTTATATGTACCCTTCCAGAAATGTTCTATGACTAATGACTTCTTTTACTTGACCAAGATAAGATGGTGAAAGAAACAAACATTATGTGGTCTATTACCCTTCCTTATTAATGGTAATTTACATTGCAAACTGCAGTATAAACAAGCAAAGCTGACCTCCAGTGATTTCCTTATTGATAGAGACATGGGATCTTGATCTGCTCTCTTCCACTTATCCATGTCCAATTCCATCTGGACACTATGGAAGTGATAAAGCCTGTTTTGTTGGCACTTAAATATATTGCAGATGGATGTGCCACTGTATTAAAACGCATGTGAAAGAGTCAAACCATGAGCTATACTCCAGTAAAAATTAATTTTAAAAAAGTCAAAGAATGATCTTTTTATGCATAGAATCCTATATTCCTCATATTAACTGCTTTCAGGAAACTGCCTCAACAATTTTCAGGTGAGGTAAAGGCTAAAAAGACGTTGAGTAGTGCCTCTACTAATAACCTATTGTTGGGGGTTTGAGGGGAATTTTTACCATCTAGGATCTTGACTTTGTGAACTGATTTTAATTCCATCCTTAAGTACAATGATAAAAAAAAAAATCAACCCCTGAACAACACTCAAGAAATGGTTCATGAAGGTGAACAGAAAATATTGATTCCCAAAGCTGATGTCTAAGAAACATCTAGAATGAATTGCCTATTTCCTATGAGAGGTGACACAGAAAAATCATGGATTATGGAAATATTTCATTACATTCCTAAGTCTCTTCTTTCTGACTGCTTAGCTGTCATTTCTAATTGGCTCTCCTGCTGTTTCCATCTTCATCATTGACTTATATAAAGGCACACCTGCCAGACTTCCCACCTGGCTTTCTTGCTTATCTTATCTGGGAGCCACTCATGGGACTGTGTGTCTAGCCTCACAGATGCTGAGAATCATAGAGCTGAAGGGGACTTTAGTGGCCATCCCAGTTCCCTTCTCTGTTTACAGATGGGGAAACTGAGACCACGGAAAGGGAAGGAAGGTGCAATGACCCAGAGCACCTCTGCAGAGAGGCCAGAGATTGGACTTCGATCTGCTGACCCAAGTCTCAAGTCTCCCTCCTCCACACCCCTTGACTCCCTGAGGTTGTGTTGTTTCTTTGTCACCAACTTAGGGCCTCATCACCTATATGGTCTGTAGCAGTGGCCTCTCATGGCCTTTCTCACATCCTCCTGTGCCACAATCCCATCTCTTCTTGGCTGTCACTGTCTCCTTTAAAAATATGAGTTTACACTGGAATGGGAGTTGAGAAATCTGAACTGCAGTTCTGAAGTCCCTGGGTGACTTGAGTCACTGATACTTCAGTTTACTTGATTGTGAAATATGATGATTAACCAGAGTGAAATTACCACCTAGGAGTGTTTGGAGACGCTTAATGGAGATGCTTCTCTTGTGGCTCAGCAGGTAAAGAATCCATATGCAATGCAGGAGACCAGGGTTCAATCCCTGGGTCAGGAAGATCTGGACATGGCAACCCACTCCAGTATTCTTGTCTGGAGAATCCCCTGGACAGAGGAGCCTGGTGGGCTACAGTCCATAGGGTCAAAAGAGTCGGACACGACTGAGCAACTAAGCATAAGAGTATTTTGGTTTTTGTTTCTGTTGTCATAGTAACTGACACTCCTGAAATTTAATGAATGGGACCAGGAGAAAAGATCCTGCAATGCCAAGGAATGACTCTACACTTCAGAGAACTGTCACCCCAAATTGCTAAAATCTTCCCCTTTTGTGAACAGTGGGTGAACTGATCTCTAAAAGCCCATTTTAATATATAAATCATCATATTCTTCTCAAATTCATTCCAAGGACTTTCTAAAAAAGTCCTAACTCTTTCATGTGGCATTCAAAGCTTTCCAAATTTTGAAACAAAAACCAAGTGGAAACTTACTATTCTGCTCACACTGAACTATTTATTCCCTGTCTTTCTTCAGACCTTTCTCAACCCCATCTCGGCTCCTTATCCTTCAGCTATGCTGTCTGTGGGGGGTGCCCTTTCTCTGCCTTTGTACTTGCTAGGTTTTACCAATTTCTCTAGGTCTAGGTCAAGCACCTTCTTTTAAAAGAAACCTTTCCCTGGCCTCCTTTGAACTTCTGTGGCATTTGTCCTAACAGCTCTCTTGGCACTCAACCATATTCTAATTTTTTTTGTTACTTAACTCTCTGTATGTTTCTGGCTTCAGAAATAGAATCACATTTCTCCAGGGCAGGGGTCATATCTCACACATCTTTGCATTTCACAGTTTTCATAGAAACCCTGTACTTCATCAATATTTGTGAAACAAAATCATATTAGAGCAAATACAAGGAACATTTCCACCACCCTCCTCTGTTTTTACACTGAGGTCTTCCTGACTCCTCACACCGTAGGCTGTGTTCTCACAGTAGGAGGAACCAGGTATTTGCTTTCATAAAGCCTGAGTCCCTGTTTTCCCTGGTGTGCTGCCTCTGGATCAGGTATTCTTTGCCTCCTAGCTTCCCTCTTGGTTCTCCCTTGTGTCACTGCAAAGCTACCAACAGAGAGAGGTTGGGCAGAGGGATGACTGGCTTAAAAACCCGACGGACAGTTAATTGGCGAGTGAATGAGTTAGGAAGTATGCAGATGGCTGACACCCTTTCCTCATCACGTGTTAGTCTTTCTTGGCTGATGCAGATGGCACCTTGTTATTAACACTGATATTCAGTGTAGCTGTGTTAGGGCTAGTCAGTAACATCAAGGAAATGTTTCCGAACAGGTAAAGTGATGCTTATGATCCAATCTTGTTCTTTCAACAGGAAGGTTTTAAAATTTATATTTTCAGGTTAACTTCATATATGTGTGACAGATTTATATGTTTAGGGGTTTCATTGAGTAATTGACTTTTTTTTTTTTAATTGACCGTGGTGAATCTGAATCTGTCTGGCAGTACTGAGCTTGTTTTATCATATGCTATGATGCTCTATGTTAATACTGAAATTCACCTTAATAATATTAAAGAGCTTGGACATTTAAAATAGATTAAAACGGCATATTCAAGTTGATGCAGAGTTCTGAATTTACCCATTATCATATCAAGACAATACATCTTGTGATTTCTGAAGTGTTATAAAAGGGAGAGGGACTATATGTGCTGAGCTGAGAAGTTGGGGCACAGCTTTCTGTAGCCTGTGAATGTGTCAACTGCTGAGTGCCTGGAATCTGGAGGGTCCTCACACCCAGATAACCCCTGGAGAGTGTATCATACTCTCTCATGCATGGTCACATACACATTTTATGCATATGCAGTAAGAGCTATGCTTTCAATAGTACCCTAAAACAGTGATACTTAAGGTGACTCCATGAAAGAAAAATTCAATTTATCACACTGGCCTTAGATTGTGAGTGTCCCTGGTTAGAAATAGTTACATTTCTCAGTGTATACAGATGAGTGTCTTGAAAAACTAGTAAAGATTTTTTCCTTGTATACTGCTGCTGATGCTGCTAAGTTGCTTCAGTCGTGTCCGACTCTGTGCGACCCCATAGACGGCAGCCCACCAGGCTCCGCCGTCCCTGGGATTCTCCAGGCAAGATCGCTGGAGTGGGTTGCCATTTCCTTCTCCAATGCATGCAAGGGAAAAGTGAAAGTGAAGTCACTGAGTCTTGTATACTAAGCTTTCATTAAAATAAGCTCTTCCCTTGAGACTCATGTTTGCTCTCTAGAGGCTCACAGGTGGATGGTTATTTTCTGCTTCTAGAGATGTCCGCTGTGGCTCTCCCTGGAATGACTCTCTGTGGGACCATATATATGTTTCTTTTCTTCTACAGTACATTTTTTTTTTTTACTTTATTTTACTTTACAATACTGTATTGGTTTTGAACCTCATTATAATCTTACTCTACAAGCTGCTTTATTGGAAACAGTTCTCAGAGCCTGTATCATCTGAGACCCTGGTGGTTTCCATGAAAAGAAGGTATAGATACTTGGGAAATGTCAGTCAGGACATAAAAAAGAGATTTGCTCATATTATTGTTAGGAACCAATTAGCAATAGAAAAAAAGCTATGTTTTGAATTTTGGTTTAAGAAGGGAGAACAGGAAAGGATATGGGATATAGAAAAAGTAATTCAGAAAGGCAAGGAACCTGATGCTTAAGAAAGGGGGCAGCCTTTCATGGCCCAGCAGAAAGTAATCAATCATGTTGAGTGAAAGAACATATAAACCAGGGAAGGGTAGATGGTAGGGTGGGAACAGAGTATTCATGTGGCCCAGTTCATTTCTCCCAGTTTTCAGTCCATGAATGAAGTCTTGTCCAAAATCTAGGGAGAGGGAGAAGTTTAAAACGGTCATAAGCTGCCTAGTAGTTCTACCATCATTTTAAGAATTCACACGCGACCAGTGGGCTGAGGAAACACCATATCAGCCATAAGTATAGGGATGTCTTGATGCTGTAGTTTCAGTTTTCTTTAAACTAGATGGATTTTTCAGTAACGTGACTATGTAGGAAAGAGGAAAGGCAGAAGGAAAGCAATCTGAGGATGGGTCCAGGACATGAAGTGGGTGCCTCGAGTCATCAGCCTCCCTACTAAAGATCATACGGATCTGGCCCAGCCTCTGGGGGTAAAGGCAACTCTAGATCCCAGCCCCACCAGGACTGGCTGACCCTGTGGTCCTGTGAATGGTAGGGCAGGGGCAGAGGAGGTGTTACCTCTCCAGCGCTGTAACTTCGGAGCCTCTGGAGATGCTGTCGATGAGTCAGATGGTTGGGAAGACGACCGTTCTGAAGAGGGATTCGGGGGTCAATAAAAGTGGTGGCTCGACTGTTGTGGTCCACGAAGAAAGACACAGACAGACCAGGAGAAAGCACACACATGAGAACCAGCCAAGTGAAGTGAGTGACACCCAGGAGCGCTCCAGGGCTCAGTCATCATGTTTACGTTTGCCCCTCCTTTGCAGCTACTCAGAACTAGATGGGAGACGCCTCTGCTTTTGCATGCTCAGGAGTTCAACGAAGCCCCCAGTCACTGATAAACACTTTATAGGGTGTGAGTTACAGAGGAGCAATTTTAACACCTTACTTACCATGGAATATAAGAGAAACAGATCCTTTGATGGATAAGTCATTTTAGTAATTAATCATTTGGAGAGCATTTAGCTTATTTTTTAAATAAATGCCCTTTTTTTGATTATAGAATTATATAGTCTCATTGAGAAATAACTTAAAGAGGATAAAAATGTACGAAGAAGATAACTAAAAATCATCCCAAACATTACAGTCTAAAAGTAATCAACAAAAAGTTTTCATGACTTTTTTTTGTTTTCTCTTCTATGCACATATACATCTATTTTCTTAACATCAACACCTACAATTTTGTTATATAAGATTTTTTCACCTATTATTTTATGAGCATTTCTCTAAGTTATTAAATATTCTTTTAACACAGAATTTTATTGAGTATATGGTGTTCAGTTTGATGGATCAGATCAGTTAGTACAGTCACTCAGTCATGCCTGACTCTTTGCAACCACATGGGCTGTAGCACACCAGGCCTCCCTGTCCATCACCAACTCCTGGAGTTCACTCAGACTCACATCCATCGAGTCCGTGATGCCATCCAGCCATCTCATCCTCGGTCGTCCCCTTCTCCTCCTGCCTTCAATCTTTCCCAGCATCAGGGTCTTTTCAAATGAGTCAGTTCTTCACATCAGGTGGCCAAAGTATTGGAGTTTCAGCGTCAGCATCAGTCCTTCCAATGAATATTCAGGACTGATCTCCTTTAGGATGAACTGGTTGGATCTCCTTGCAGTCCAAAGGACTCTCAACTGTCTTCAATACCACAGTTCAAAAGCATCAATTCTTCGGCTCCAGCTTTCTTTACAGTCCAACTCTCACATTCATACATGACTACTGGAAAAACCATAGACTTGACTAGACAGACCTTAGTCAGCAAAGTAATGTCTCTGCTTTTGAATATGCTGTCTAGGTTGGTCATAACTTTTCTTTCAAGGAGCAAAGCATCTTTTAATGTCATGGCTGCAGTCACCGTCTGCAATGATTTTGGAGCCCAGAAAAATAAAGTCTGATATTATTTCTACTGTTTCCCCATCTATTTGCCATGAAGTGATGGGACTGGATGCCGTGATCTTAGTTTTCTGAATGTTGAGGGTTTTTTTCTTTTTTAAAAAAATTTTTATTTTTACTTTATTTTACATTACTGTATTGGTTTTGCCATACATTGACATGAATCCTTCTCGGGTGTACATGAGTTCCCAATCCTGAACCCCCTTCCCACCTCTCACCCCATATCAACTCTCTGGATCATCCCCGTGGACCACTCCCAAGCATCCTGTATCCTGTATCAAACATAGACTGGCGATTCATTTCTTACATGATAGTATACATGTTTCAGTGCCATTCTGCCAAAACATCCCACCCTCTCCCTCTCCCTCAGAGCCCAAAAGTCCGTTCTATACATCTGTGTCCCTTTTGCTGTCTCGCATACAGGGTTATCATTACCATGTTCCTAAATTCCCTATATATGTGTTAGTATACTGTATTGGTGTTTTTCCTTCTGGCTTACTTCACTCTGTATAATCGGCTCCAGTTTCATTCATCTCATTAGTACTGATTCAAATTTATTCTTTTTAATGGCTGAGTAATACTCCATTGTGTATATGTACCACAGCTTTGAGTTTTAAACTAACTTTTTCATTCTTCTCTTTTACTTTCATCAAGAGGCTCTTTAGTTCTTCTTTGCTTTCTGACATAAGGGTGGTGTCATCTGCATATCTGAGGTTATTGATATTTCTCCGGCAATCTTGATTCCAGCTTGTGCTTCCTCCAGCCCAGCGTTTCTCATGATGTACTCTGCATAGAAGTTAAATAAGCAGGGTGACAATAGACAGCCTTGACGTACTCCTTTCCCTATTTGGAACCAGTCTGTTGTTCCATGTCCAGTTCTAACTGTTGCTTCCTGAACTGCATACAGATTTCTAAAGAGGCAGGTCAGGTGGTCTGGTATTCTCATCTCTTTCAGAATTTTCTACAGTTTATTGTGATCCATACACACAGTCAAAGGCTTTGGGATAGTCAATAAAGTATAAGTTTTCTGGAACTCTCTTGCTTTTCTGATGATCCAATGGAAGTTAGCAATTTGATCTCTGGTTCCTCTCTCTTTTCTAAAACCAGCTTGAACATCTGGAAGTTCACGGTTCACGTACTGTTGATGCCTGGCTTTAAGAATTTTGAACATTACTTTACTAGTGTGTGAGATGAGTGCAATTGTGCAGTAGTTTGAGCATTCTTTGGCATTGCCATCCTTTGAGATTAGAATGAAAGCTGATCTTTTCCAGTTCTGTGGCCACTGCTGAGTCTTCCAAATTTGCTGGCATATTGAGTGCAGCACTTTCATAGCATCATCTTTTAGGATTTGAAATCCTCCACTAGCTTGTTTGTAGTGATGCTTCCTAAGGCCCACTTGACCTTGCATTCCAAGATGTCTGGCTCTAGGTTGGTGATCATACCATAATGATTATCTGGGTCATGAAGATCTTTGTTGTATAGCTCCTCTGTTTATTTTTGCCACCTCTTCTTAGTATCTTCTGCTTCTGTTAGGTCCCTACCATTTCTGTCCTTTATTGTGCCCATCTTTGCATGAAGTATTCCCTTGGTATCTCTAATTTTCTTGAAGAGATCTCTAGTTTTTCCCATTCTATTTTTTTCCTCTATTTCTTTGCATTGATCACTGAGGAAGGTTTTCTTATCTCTCCTTGCTATTCTTTGGAACTCTGCATTCAAATGGGTATATCTTTCCTTTCCTCCTTTGCCTTTCACTTCTCTTCTATTCACAGCTGTTTGCAAGATACGTAACAATTAGCTTTGGTAACCTCTATCATAAGATACTAAATTTTTTTTTTACTGTTTTAAAATAATGCTTCAATAAATACTTCTATACATAAAGCCTTGAGGCATGTCTGATTAGTCTATATGTTCCAATATATAACAAATGTCATTCTTTAAATCTAAAATTAGTTCAGCTCTTCCCCGCCCCGGCGCGGCCCCACCTAAGTCCCTAGAGGCTGAGTGCAGTGTCCGGGCAGCCTCTTGGCGCTGGCTCCTCCCGTGAGGCCCAGTAACCTAGACGGAAGTGATCCGAACGGCCGCCGTTGTCTTGTTTGGGAGCATTTCTCTCCCGGCGTGCCTCGCTGCAACTGTTCCATTTCTCTGTGAGCAGGGCTTGTGCTGGGGAATCGGGAGGGTTTTCTTCTCGGTGCTTTTGAGAGGGTGGAGTCTGCAGGGGGAAAGATAGAGCTTCTACTAGTTTCCGCAGGAGGCCGCAAGAAAGTGCCACAGACTGGGAGACTTAAATAGGAAAAATGTATTCCTCCCTGTTCTGGGGGGCGAGAAGTCTGACATCAGTGTCAGCGCGGCTGCTTCCTTCTGAAGGAGAATCTGCCCAGCTTCTGGAGGGGTCGTTGGCAGAGCTTGTCTTGTAGAAACATCTCCCCATCTTTGCCTTCATTTTCTGGGATCTTCTCTCTTGTGTGGTTGGGTCTAGGTTCGGCTTTTCTTAACAGCAGTTCTATTGGATTAGAGGTTCACCCTCCTGTGGTGTGAGCTCAGCTCAACCACTTAACTATCTATTCCTGTAGTGACTCTATGTCCAGATAGAGGCCCTGTCCTGGGAGATAGACATTTTAAGACGTGAAAGTATGTTTTTTGGGGGTCACGATTCAACCCGCAGCCAGCTGTTGGGAAGCAGTGGGCCCAGGCTGGGGCTGTAAAAGGAAGTTGAGGCCTGGGGTGGGGGGGAGGTGGGAGGGAGCAGGGACATATGGGGGCTGCTCCCTTCCCAGGCTTCCTGGAGGACCCAGAGAGGAAGTACCACTTTGAGTGCTGCAGTGAGGAGCAGTGTCAGGAGTGGATGGCTGCACTGCGTCGAGCCAGGTGGGGTGCTGACAGAA
>SJXQ01005079.1:204065-217737 GCA_006408695.1 Aepyceros melampus
AATATGCTATCTAGGTTGGTCATAACTTTTCTTCCAAGGAGTAAGCGTCTTTTAATTTCATGGCTGCAGTCACCATCTGCAGTGATTTTGGAGCCCCAAAAAATAAAGTCTGACACTGTTTCCACTGTTTCCCCATCTATTTCCCATGAAGTGATGGGACCAGATGCCATGATCTTCGTTTTCTGAATGTTGAGCTTTAAGCCAACTTTTTCACTCTCCACTTTCACTTTAATCAAGAGGCTTTTTAGTTCCTCTTCACTTTCTGCCATAAGGGTGGTGTCATCTGCATATCTGAGGTTATTGATATTTCTCCTGGCAATCTTGATTCCAGTTTGTGTTTCTTCCAGCCCAGCGTTTCTCATGATGTACTCTGCATAGAAGTTAAATAAGCAGGGTGACAATAGACAGCCTTGACGTACTCCTTTTCCTATTTGGAGTCAGTCTGTTGTTCCATGTCCAGTTCTAACTGTTGCTTCCTGACCTGCATACAGATTTCTCTAGAGGCAGGTTAGGTGGTCTGGTATTCCCATCTCTTTCAGAATTTTCCACAGTTTCTTGTGATCCACACAGTTAAAGGCTTTGGCATAGTCAATAAAGCAGAAATAGATGCTTTTCTGGAACTCTGTTGCTTTTTTGATGATCCAGCGGATGTTGGCAATTTGATCTCTGGTTCCTCTGCCTTTTCTAAAACCAGCTTGAACATCAGGGAGTTCACTGTTCATGCATTGCTGAAGCCTGGCTTGGAGAATTTTGAGTATTACTTTACTAGCCTGTGAGATGAGTGAAATTGTGTGGTAGTTTGAGCATTCTTTGGCATTGACTCTCTTTGGGAATAGAATGAAAACTGACCTTTTCCAGGCCTGTGGCCACTGCTGAGTTTTCCAGATTTGCTGGCATATTGAGTGCAGCACTTTCACAGCATCATCTTTCAGGATTTGAAACAGCTCAACTGGAATTCCATCACCTCCACTAGCTTTGTTTGTAGTGATGCTTTCTAAGGCCCACTTGACTTCACATTCCAGGATGTCTGGCTCTAGGTGAGTGATCACACCATTCTGATTATCTGGATCAGGAAGATCTTTTTTGTACAGTTCTTCTGTGTATTCTTGTCACCTCTTCTTAATATCTTCTGCTTCTATTAGGTCCATACCATTTCTGTCTTATATCAAGCCCATCTTTGCATGAAATGTTCCCTTGGTAGCTCTAATTTTCTTAAAGAGATCTCTAGTCTTTCCCATTTTGTTGTTTTTCTCTATTTCTCTGCACTGAGTGCTGAGGAAGTCTTTCTTATCTTTCCTTGCTATTCTTTGGAACTCTGTTTCAGATGCTTATATCTTTCCTTTTCTCCTTTGCTTTTAGAGTTTTCTATATTTACTACCATATCACCTGAAAATAGTGAGTTCTACTTTTTTTCTTCTAATTTTTGACGTTTTAAAATTTCTTTTTCTTATCTGTTTGTGGTGGCTAGAACTTACAAGACTATTGTAAATAGAAGTTGCAAGAGTGGGCATCTTGGTGTGTTGTTTCTGGTCTTAGAGGAAAATCTTTCAGCACTTCACCACTGAGTATGATGTTGGCTATGGGTTTGTCATAAATGGCCTTTATTATGTTGGGATATGTTCCCTCTACACCAACTCTGATAAGACTTTTTATCAGAAATGGATTTTTAAACGACTTGACCAAAAGATTTCGTCAAGTTCTTTCTCTGCATCTATCGAAATGCTCATGTGCTTTTTTCCCTTCCTTTTGTTAATACAGTGTATCACATTGATTGATTTGTGGATATTCAACCATCCTTGCATTTCTGGACTGTATTTCCCTTGATCATGGTGAAGTGAAGTGAAGTGAAGCTGCTCAGTAGTGTTTGACTCTTTGAGACCCCCTACCCCTGGTAGGTCTGTAGCCTACCAGGCTCCTCCGTCCATGGGATTTTCCAGGCAAGAATACTGGAGTTGGTTGCCATTTCCTTCTCCAGGGGAACTTCCCAACCCAGGGATTGAACCCGGGTCTCCTGCATCGTAGGCAGACGCTTTACCGTCTAAGCCACAAGGGTAGCCCTTGATCATGGTATATGATCCTTTTAAGCTATTGTTAAATTTTTTTGTTAATATTTTATTGAGCATTTTAAATTTATATTTATCAGAGATATTGGCCTTTGATTTTTTTTGTAGTGTTTTTGGTTTTGGTATCAGGGTAATGGTAACCTTACAGAATAAATTTGGGAGTATTCCAGCCTCTTCAAATTTTTAGAATAAAATACCTAGGAATAAACTTAACCAAGGAAGTGAAAGACATATAACGTTGGAAACTATAAAACACTGAAGGAGGAAATTGAAGATGATACAAAGAAACGGAAAGATATCCCACGTTCATGGATTGGAAGAATTAATATTGTTAAAATTTCCATACTACTCAAAGCAATATACTAAGTCAATGCAATCTCTTTCAAAATACCCATGACATTTCCCCCATAACTAGGATAAATAATTCTAAAATGTATATGGAACCACAGAAGACTGAAACAATCTTGAAAAAAGAACAAAGGTTTCAAGCTCCCTGACTTCAGACTGTTCTACAAGCTACTCAAAATAGCATGGCAGTGGCACAGAAACAGACACACAAGATCAATGGAACAGAAGTAAGAGCTCAGAAATGGACTCATGCACTTATGGTCAATTCATTATGACAAAGAAGACAAGAATTTGCAATGGAGAGGAAAGATAGTCTTTTCAATAAATGATGCTAGGAAAACTGGATAGCTACTTGTAAAAAAATGAAATTAGATCATTCACTAACACTGTATACAAAAATCAGCTTAAAATGGATTACAGACCTAAATGTAAGACCTAAAACAAAAACAAAAATTCTAGAAGAGAACATAGGCAGAGCACGCTAACATAAATTGTAGAAATATTGTTTGGGGCCTGTCTCCCAAGGCAGAAGAAACAAAAGCAAGACTAAATAAATGGGACCTAATTAAACTTAACAGATTCTGCACAGCAAAGGAAACCATTGATAAAATAAAAGACAACCTACTGAATGGGAGAAAATATTTGCAAATGATGTGACTGATAAGAGCTTAGTATCCAAAATATATAAATAGTTCATACAGCTCAAGTTAAAAAGAAGAATCTGATTTTAAAATGGGCATAAGACCTGAGTAGATATTTTTCCAAAAAAGATATACAGATAGTCAATAAGTTCAACACTGTTAATCACCAGAAAAGTACAAGTCAAAACTGTAATGAGCGATGTCACCTCACTCCTGTCAGAATGGCTAATGTCAGAGTCTGTGCTGTGCTAAGTTGCTTCAGTCACGTCAGACTCTTGCACTCCCATGGACTGTAGCCCACCAGGCTTCTCTGTCTTTGGGATTTCCCAGGCAAGAATACTGGAGTGGACTGCCATTTCCTTCTCCACAAAAAGTCTACAAACAACAAATTATGGTGAGGACATGGAGAAAAGAGGACCCTAGTACATTGTTGATAGGAACATAAACTGGTGCAGCTACTGTGAAAACAGAATGGAAGTTCCTCAAAAAACTAAAAATAGAACTATCATGCTGCTAAGTTGCTTCAGTCGTGTCCGACTCTGTGCAACCCCATAGACGGAAGCCCACGAGGCTTCCCGTCCCTGGGATTCTCCAGGCAAGAAAACTGGAGTGGGTTGCCATTTCCTTCTCCAAGAACTATCATATGATCCAGCAATTCCACTCCTGGGTATACATCCAGAGAAAATTGAAAATATTAATTCAAAAGATACATGCACCCCAATGTTCACAGCAGCATTATTTACAATAGGTAAGATATGGAAACAACCTAAGTGTCTGTCAATTGATGCATGGATAAAGGAGATGTGGTATACACACATACACGCACATGCACACACCCCCCCCACACACACTGGAATACTACTCAGCCATAAAAAAGAAAGAAATTCTGACATTTGCAACAACATGGATGGATATAGAGGCTATTATTCTTAGTGAGGTAAGTCAGAGAGAGAAAAAAATACTGTTATATATGTGATGTATGTTATTACTTATATATGTAATCTAAAAAATAAAACTAATTAATGAATATAAGCAGAAATAGACTCTCAGACACAGAAAACAAATATACTTTTGTTTGGTTGCCAGTGTGATAAGGAAGAGGGGAGTGGCAAGATAGGGGAATGGGATTAAAAGAAACAATCTACTATGTATAAAATGAATAATCAACAAGGATATATTATATGATGCAGAGAAATATAACTGCTATTTTATGATAATGGTAGATGGAGTAAAATCTATAAAAATACTGAATCACTATGCTGTATACCTGAAACTAATATTATATTTCAATTATACTTCAATTAAAAATAAATAAAAGTATGTTTTTATTAAAAATCACATAAAATCTGCCATCTTAATTATTTTTTAAATGCACAATTTAGAGGCATTAAGTGCATTCTCATTGTTGTGCAGTCATCAACACTATTCATTTCCTAAACTTTTTCACTTTCCAAAACTGAAACTATGGTCCCATTAAAAGAAATAGCTCCTCATTCTCTCCTCTGCCTTGCCCCCAAGTTCCTGGTAACCTCTATTCTACTTTCTGTTTCTATTAATATGACTATTTTAGATATCTCAGATAGAAACTGTATGCAATTAAGGTTAATGTAAGCTTTATTTTAAATGAAATAATTAATATATGTTCCATTAACTGTGAAGAAGGCTGAGCGCCAAAGAATTGATGCTTTTGAACTGTGGTGTTGGAGAAGACTCTTGAGAGTCCCTTGGACTGCAAGGAGATCCAACCAGTCCATTCTGAAGGAGATCAGCCCTGGGATTTCTTTGGAAGGAATGATGCTGAGGCTGAAACTCCAGTACTTTGGCCACCTCATGCGAAGAGTTGACTCCTTGGAAAAGACTCTGATGCTGGGAGGGACTGGGGGCAGGAGGAGAAGGGGACGACCGAGGATGAGATGGCTGGATGGCATCACGGACTCGATGGATGTGAGTCTGAGTGAACTCCGGGAGTTGGTGATGGACAGGGAGGCCTGGCGTGCTGCGATTCATGGGGTCGCAACACGACTGAGCAACTGCACTGAACTGAACAAGAAAGTATTCAAATCTTATTTTGTCTATTTAATCTATTGAACTGATGGATATAAAACACATTTTCTTACTTTCTGCATTTCTTCATTTCCTTTGCAGTTATTTTATTTTTCTTTATATAATATGTATCTTGTTCTTTGGCTCATAATGTATATATGATTATTGTAATTTAACTGTGCCATTGATGAATATAAAATCTTTCTTTGACCTCATTTTAAGGATTTAGGTTTCAACTCTCCTTTGTATGATATTAATACACCAACAGTGTTGGTGTATTAATTGTTTTCATACTATATTATTGTTATAGTTATTGTTTTCATACTATATTATTGTTATAGTTATTTTTTTCATACTATATTATTGTTATAGTTATTGTTTTCATACTATATTAATATTTATTCTTTTACTATTAAACATTCTAAATTATCTCTTAGGTATGTCTTTTTTAAAGCTGTACTTGTTTGGTATCAAATCTGATAGTAGCTCCTTTTGGTAAGGAGATACCGTTCCCTATGTGGAGCACTAAGTTTGTAAGGAGTAACACATTTATCCTGTTTCCACTTGCTGCCACAACTGTTATGCTTGGCTTGACTGTTGTCATTTTATCTTTCATATTCTAATTTTCTTTGCTTCCTTGTGGATTCTTTTGTGTGTTTTTGATACAAACACTGTATTTTTTTTTTATTTTATCTTTTGAGGAATTCAAGAGGGAAAAATCTTGCTTTAAATTTTAAGTTTGTCAAGCAACTATATTTAGCCTTTGTTTTTCAAATCATCCACTTGACCTCCCCTTCCACCCACTAGGAACTTAGTACCACTTTCCTTGCCCTGCTCACCTACCCACTTTTTGTTTCCTCATCTTTTTTTTTTTCCAGTGATTTTTATTTATTTTATTTTTAGCAATAAAAGTTTTTTTATCTCATACATGATTGAACACATATTTTGCTTTAAAATTAACAGTCACTATTGAAGAAACAATGGTTTATTTTTCTAATCAAGTGACCAAGCTGCTGAATCTTAAGGCCTCAAAAAGTGTTGCATCTTATTATTTTCATTGAACAATAAGACCTTCTATTTTGACTATTCCTGTATATATCAATGTTGTTTCTCCAGTGGTTTCCATTTGCCAGGTTTAACATGGTGGCTACTACTTTCAGGGGATTCTATCAGGTGAATCCTCATTTCCACTGCAATAGCTGTTGGCAATCTTTCATCAAAAGTCCATCCATTAGGACTTCTCTATCATGGCTGGCCAAGGAGTCCTGTTTTGGCAGCCAGGGCTTCATTCTGCTGAATACGATATTCCTGAGATCTCATAGATATTTGTCAAGTCATTTTCAAATACTTCTGTAAGCAATGTTCTGAACAGGTGGTCTCTTCAGGTTTTACTTCTTTTCTTGTAAAGTCTTTAACACAGTCCAAAAAGCAGGTTTCTATAAATCTATTGTAGGTTCCAAACATTCCTTAAAATGTTTTATCTGATTAGATTCTAGTATGTGTGCAGCCGTATTCTTTTGGTACATTACTAGTCACCTTTTTTGATGCATGAGTTTCCTTTTTGTTCTGGAAAAGTAGTCACCCAATCTTTGCTTGAATGTCTCCAGTAAGTCCTGATTTCTTACTTAAGGATAGGCTTTCACATCCGATACCATAAGATCCTGGGGGGGCTGTGTTGCCAGTTGACTCTCTGTTTCCTCATCTTTTTAATTCTGGTCCAGGATACTGATCCAAATTGTTCTTAGACAAGTATTCCATTTTTATTATACATATTTTCCCATACTTTATTGAGCTTTTTCAATGCAAAGCATTATAATTTTAAAGCAATTATTTACATTTATGTTTGTGCATTTGATTGATTTAAATACCCATCACCAAAGTTTTTTAATGCCATGATTTTCCCGTTATTGATTCTCTCTTCTGTATCATTTGTGAGCCATCTGGAGAATGGCTTTTGCTCTTTTCTTAGAACAGGCAAAAGAGTAGGGTGATCTTTGAAGTCTTGCACATGAGGTTTTTTCCCTACTGTCTTCATACTTCAATAACAATTTTTTCTGGAAATAGGGTTACTGAGCTGCAATCTTTCTCATCAATAACCTGTAGTCATTGTTCTGCGGATTTCTACAGTTTGGTTTTATGGATGCAAAGTTTGAGGTTTGTTTGATTTTTAATTCTTTTGTAAATGACTTTCATATTATCATGGCTGTATATTGATGAGATTTTTAAAGTCTCGATTTAAAGACATTCCAGAGTAGCATTTATTTTAATTAATTTTACTGTAACTCAGTGAGTCCAATTAATCTTCCCATCTGAACAATCTATTGTAGATCAAAGCTTTATTTTCAATATTTAATTAATAATTTAATATTTATAGTTAATATTTACTTACTGCTACTGTATCAATTATTTTAATTTCTTCTTCAAGAATATCTAGCAGCCTTTCATCCAACAGAGACTGAGGGCCAGCTTATGTGCCAGACACTATTCTAGGCCCTTAGAGTTTCATCAATGAGCAACACAAAGACCCCTGCTCTCAAAGAGCTTAAAATTCTGCCAGGAGAAACAGACAAAACAGTACATAGAACAAACATGTAAACTATTCAGTGGAGCACACAGGCAAGGGATCTTAAGGGAGTTTATGATATTTAATTGGTTCTTGCTGAGACAGTGAGATACATGTTTTTCTTTTTCTGGTTTTCATATATATATTTTTCACTTCATCCTTCACTGGTTGCAAAAGGGTCCTTCTCTGTGCTTTGGGGGCTGCTTCCATGCTCATATTCTACAACCAGGATTCGATTTTACATAGTGGCATTTCTCCTCTCTTTTATCCGTATGCTGTTACATTCTGTTGTTTCATGAAATCTTAAACTATTTATCTAGCCCACATCCTTTTCTAGTTTTTAACTGTAGTAAGAACACTTAACATGAATTTTTCTTTCTAATGAATGTAAAGTGCAAAAAAATAAAAGAAAAAATTTAAAGTGCATAAAAGTTAACTATAGGCACAATATTGGATAGCTGATCTCTAGAACTTATCTTGCATAACTAAAACTCTATTCCTGATGAACAGAAACTCCTTACTTCCTCCTGCCCCCATCCCTCGGCAACCACGATTTTACTGTTTCTATGAGTTTGACTGTTTTAGATCTCTCATATGAATGGAATAATGCAGTCTTTGTCCTGTGACTAGCTAATTTCATTTAACACAGTGTCTTCCAGCTTCATCCATGTTGTAGCACGTCAGAATCTTCTTCTTTTTAAAGGCTAAATAATATTACCTTGTATATGTATATACCACATTTTCTTTATCCACTCATCCATCAAGAGCCATTTAGGTTGCTTCCATATCTTTGCTATTTGATTAATGCTGCAAAACCCACAGTAGTGCAGATATCTCTGAGATTTTGAGTTCAGCTCTTTTGAATCAATACCCAGAGTAGGATTGCTAGATCCTGCGCTGGTTCTGTTTTCTTATGTCTGCTCTCCTCTGGCTTGTTTCCTATGTGTGGGTTCTTCTTGCTCAATATAAGTCATGTGTTCTTGTGCCATTGTGTAGAGGATAAACAGATATCTTTAAAATATTTATTTCTATTTTCTGAAGGAAACTATACTAAAAGATATGCTTGGGTGGGATGAGTTGGCAGAGTGGCAGTGTAACATGTATGATATCATAAGTGAAACGAATCACCAGTCTAGGTTTGATGCAGGATGCAGGATGCTTGGGACTGAGGCACGGGGATAATCCAGAGAGAGGGTGTGGGGCGGGAGGGGGGAGGTGGGGGTCGGGATTGGGAGTTCATGTACACTCGTGGCTGATTCATGTCAATGTATAGCAAAACGAATACAGTATTGTAAAGCAAAACAAACTAAAAAATAAAATTTATAAATATTGTGAAAAAAAAAGATATGCTTTTTCTCAAGATAAAGATTCTGTTTCCTTCACGAAGCAGGTCTTCAGAGGCCTCTTGTTACTTTGTTGTTACGTGTATATTCCTTGATAGAGGCCACCTCCAACTCACACCTGTCCTCCTGCCTGAGCCCACCACCTCCTGGATGATAGCCATCCTCCACAGCTCAACCCTGGAGCCACCTTGAGGTGCACATGCAATCCCTATTGATGTTGGGCAGAGGCTGTGTCCACCTTCTCCAGGTTTTCAAGATGACAGGTGAGTCAGATGCCATTTGGTCTTCCTTGTGGGGATGATGAGCATTCAAAGGCACCAAACAGCTCAGACCAGCCCTCCTCTTCCTACATGGTGCACCCTGAAAGTGAAGGCTGTTGACTCTGAATGTGTTGCCAAAGTGAGAAGCATGTTGGCTGAGTGAGAAACCAGAAGATGGTCTAGTGTTCTGGAACCCGCTCGGTTTCTTTTGTATAGAAAGCATGCTTCCCACACCATTTTTCACTGTCATTCTCCCCGGGGAGGCCACATCTGGTAAATAAGAGTAGATTCTGTCTATATTTGGATGACAGACAGTAGGCTTCTTAAATCTGGAGAAGGAAATGGAAATCCACTCCAGTATTCTTGCCTGGAGAATCCCATGGACTGAGAAGCCTAGTAGGTTACAGTCCACGGGGTCGCAAAGAGTCGGACACAACTGAGCGACTTCACCTCACCTCTGTCTATAGTGGTTTTTCCACTACACAAGGCACCCCCTGACAAGTTCATCCCTGACTGCAGAGCTGGTCATAGAGATTCATTGTACTGACGGACTTGCATCAATTAGAGGGCACAATCTTTCCTCCCATATTCAGAGGGCTCAGGTACTGGGACATGACAAAATGTGGAAGAGGGGTTTCTGGTTCCCAGGGCACTGTGAAGCCCCATCAGCCGACTTTGGGGACGTGGTTTTGCACGGTCATAAGCACAGATGAAGAGAGCTACATGATGCAGTCTGCCGTTGAGACACATGTTTGCTGGCAACACTTCTGATTCTTTTGACACTAGAAGAGGGAAGGAGTCTCTCTACTAAAGTTGATAAAAGATTACACAGGGACGATTCCTCGGTAGCCTGTTTGACCTGTCCTATAAATACATGAAATGATTGATGGTGATTAAGAAAGAGCATTCTTGCTTTAGCTGACTCAGCTAGGCTTCTACAGCATCCCTGGGAAAGACTAGTTTTGGTTAATGCCACACAAAAGCAAAATGCAAGCCAGTAACACTTCGTTGGCCCAATTCACCCTGTTTTAATGAGAACTGAAGGCTTATTAGGGAAATCACAATGAATAATTTAATAATGTCACTCCTATTTAACTAATAATTTAATCCTCTGAGAGGGAACTAAGGAGGCAAAACAATAGAAAGGTCATTGAATAGAATCTGGTTTCACGTTCCAAATCTAAATTAAGGAATATGGAGCCTGTAGTTCTCAACTGGGTGTGATACTCTCCCCTAACCCTCACCCAGGGGACACATAGTAATGTCACCACTTGGTGGAGGTGCTATTAGCATCAGTGGGCAGAAGTCAGGGACATTTGGAAACATTCTAAACATCAAAAGACAGAAATCCCAATGTGGATAATTACCCTCCCTTCTGCCTGGTGGCCAATAGCGCGTCTCAGGAACAGGCTTTGATCTCCTCATCAGCCTCCCTCCTCACCTGCTCAAGGGTCTTCACCTTCTGATGTAAGGCCCCAGCAGCAGTCATGCTCACCTTTCCCTGCTGGTCCGTTTTGATCTCCCAGCCCCGAGGCAATTCCAGCCGCGTGTCTGCGAACATGTTGATGAAATTCACCAGGTCTCGGTTGTGCTGGTAGCGTTCGAAGTTGCGGCATCCCGCCGGACTTTGAGGATCATGTGCTTCAAGCAGGTGCTACTGGTGAAGACTCGGTAGGCACTCTGAGATGGGGTCCAGGCAGATGGGGAAGGGAGTGAGGATTAGGAGAAACACAGACCAAGCATACTCTGAGCACCTTAATGGGATCCGTGTGGTTGCTATACAGGGATTTATTGTGAGCCTTGAGGAGGAGGCCTTGGAAGCAGAGATCTTGCTCCAGAAGAACCTGCCCACTGCGAACACACATGGACCTCCTTGCAATCTGACTCTACCACTGCTCCTGCATCCCAGGACACTGTCGAACTCCCCTTCATCTCAAGTTCCCCTCCCCCTCCTCCCTCCCCAACCCACTCTGCCCCAGCCTGGTTCTGCTCCCCTGAATCTCCTTCTGACTCTCTGAGCATCTCCTCCCTTTCCTCCCTGGTTCCTCTGACAGCACAGATTCATCCTTGGTCTTCTTCAAAGTGTTGAAAGTGAAAGTTGCTCAGTTGTGTCCACCCCTTTGTAACCTCATGGACAGTCCATGGAATTCTCCAGGCCAGAATACTGAAGTGGGTAGCCTTTCCCTTCTCCAGGGGATTGCTCCTCTATTCATTTATATAACAGGGTGTATTAGTTAAAGTTCTGTGTGAATTTTAGGGCTGACCTTCAAAGGTCTGCCACTCCTTTCTATGTACAAATGTGACTGTTTGTAGGGGCTGGAAGATGAGAAGAAATGAAGAAAGCTTCAGGAGTTTCTAGTTGTGCCACATAACCATTTTATGCTACCTGGGGCTGGTGGGTGTGGGTGGTTCAAGGAAAGACTGTTAGCAGGCTGGGGAACAGCTCAGAGAGCGCCACTGTCTAGCATTTTTGTCCTCCTTCGTGACTCACCCCTGTACCACTGGGCTGCAGCTCTTGATCTAGTCACTTGATGTCCAAAAGGTTTCCTAACTATAACCTGCTCAAAAACTAGTCCCTCCTCCCCTGCCACAGCTCCCGTCACCTAATCAAACTACTGTTGAATGGGGACACCTACTCAGGGGCACAAAGCAGAAAGGACTCAGACTTTGTTGGGTCCTCACCCTCCATCCCCCTCAATCATAGTGGTTCCAAGCATGATTGATTCCCTGAAGAAATGTCTCCTAAGCTGAGTTGTTCTTTCCCTGCTCCCTGGCCCTTTCTTAGGGAAGCCCTTGATTATTGCTCACTTAAGCACTGGAACCAGGCTCTGGTCCTAACTCAGTCCCTCTCCCACAATTCCACCTGAGAAAATCACCTCTCAGATTGTGTAACTGATGATAATGTCTGAGGCTGCAGCTGGTTCTGAGTGCCTGCTGAGGTAGATCCAGGCTCCTTTCCATGATGCACCAGGTCATTTGCTGCTATTCTCCACCCTCTCTTCCCACCTCTGCCTGTCACCACGCTCCAGCCCCACTGGACCCAGTCCCAGGCTGAGTCCTTTCTCCCACTGCCTGGAGCCTCTGCCCTGTTAACTTTCAGCGCTCAGGACTCAGTCTCCTCAGGACTGCTCCCTGAGTGTCTAGAGCATCACGCGTGTTTCCAGTGCACGTTGTTCCTCCCAGAGGACAGCGATGTCCTATCACATCAGACTCATCTTTGCATGTCTGCAGCCCAACAAAACAAGAGTTTCTGCTGGTCAGGCGTCACCCTAATCTGTCTTTACATCTAGCACCTAGATCTGTGCCTGAACCACAGGAAACACATGTCAAATGAGAAAAGCAATGACTACAGTAATATCAGGATATCAGGGGGGCTTCCCAGGCGGACTTCCCTGGTGGCTCAGATGGTAAAAGCATCTGCCTATTGCCTGGAAAATCCCATGGACAGCGGAGCCTGGTAGACTACAGTCCATGGGGTCGCAAAGACTCAGACACGAATGAGCGACTTCACTACTACTACTACTACAATGCGGGAGACCCAGGTTTGATCCCTGGGTTGGGAAGATCCCTTGGAGAAGGAAATGACAACCTACTCCAGTACTCTTGCCTGGAAAATCCCATGGACAGAGGAGCCTGGTAGGCTACATTCCATGGGGCGCAAAGAGTTGGAGACGACTGAGTGACTTCATTTCACTCCCAAGTGGCACTAGTGGTAAAGAACTGGTCTGCCAACACAGGAGACTTAAGACTTGGGTTTGATCCCTGAGTTAGGAAGATCCCCTGGAGAAGGGCATGGTAACCTACTCCAGTTTTCTTGCTTAGAAATCCCGTGGACAGAGGAACCTGGCAGGCTATAGTCCATGGGGTCACAAAGAGTCAGACACGACTGAGCAACCGAGCATGCATGCATGCCAATATCATGTCATTGCTTTCTTGACAATACCAAAAAAAAAGAGAGAGAGAGAGAGAAAGCTAAAGCTAAATATGTAAAAATCACATTAAATTAACCATAAGCAGGGAGTCGGACATGACTGAAGTGATGCAGCAACAGCAGCAGCAGCAGCAGCAGCAGGTTATTTGATAAACTAATTATATGAAAAGGAAACCTATTTATCTAATTTAAACTTTCTTTAATGAAAGTGATTTTATAAAATGATTCAGGTTGAAGGGAATCTGTCAATTTCCTAATTTTGTCCCTTAAAAATTTTAACTATAATAAAAATGCACCTTTGTTTCCAAATACTTTCACTGACATTAATCCATTTGAATCTAACAAAAACCCAAAGAAGATATAGCATTCCTAAATCTAGCTTTTCTCCTTTTTGGGAGACTCACAGAGAACAAAAAGGAACCATCTTTTTTCTCTTCCTGTTTCCTGCCCCCACCCCTCACCCCACCACACCCCACCCCC
>SJXQ01005079.1:217951-304260 GCA_006408695.1 Aepyceros melampus
TTGGAATGCTATCCTCTTTAATCTGTCCAATGACTCTGCAAAGTTGTATTTCGGGTCTTGCCAGAAGCCAGGCCAGGCCCCCTCTGTGTGTGGGAACACTCACATAATTGGCGTGCAGAACAGTGAAGAACTCAGGGTTGGTGATGAATTTGACCGCTGGAGACTGTAGCAGCAAGGTGATTTTTTGTGAATTTACTGGAGAAAGTGACCCATCTCTTCTTAGATCTGGAAGAAGTGAAACAAAGCAACTGAACACAATGGGAAACGATCGTTTCAGTTAGAGGACTTCTCTCTTGCGGCCCTAGCAGCCTAGAAGCCTTCAGCAGCACTGCTGGAGAGGACTGCTGTTCTGAATGGTGATCCAACCAGTGTCACAGTGATGGCCAGGAGACCCATCACTGTGTCTCAGTTGAGACTCATTATTTCCCAGAGTACTCCAGTGTAACTTCAGCTGGATCAAGTCCTTGAATAACTCATCCCTTTTATCCCAATGAATTTTTCTTATGTTCTTTACAAGTTGCTCACCGTAGCTATGTCAGTTTGTTTGCAGAAAGGATCACAATCCTTCCTCTCCCTTCATCCCCATCATTCTGAGACTTTGCAGCCTAGCCCCATGTTAAATCAAGCTGGCCTTGAGTTTTGCTTTAACCAACAAAATTTGTCAGAGGTTCTGAGCCAGGGTTTTGAGAGGCCTGTAGGTTCCTACTTACTTTCTCCCTCATCATGAGAATAGCCTATACAAGATGAAAAGCCATGGGGAGCAGGAACAAGCCACCCTGGCTGAGGCCACTTCAGGCTAGCTAGCCTGCAGCCTATTACATAGCTGACTAAGGAGGCACGTGTGAGCCCAGTGCCCTGAAGAATTACCTGGCAGAGCACAGTTCAAACTGCTCATCTGCAGAACTGGGGCTGGGGTAGGTTAATGCATGGTTCAGATACTAAGCTTTGGGATGATTTGTTATACAGCAAATGCCAACAGATCCAATACCAACCCCCAAAAGGAATTTTCTCTTCCTTTTCCCCATATTTCCAATTATTCCACCACCTTACCAAATCTCTCTCAGCAGTCAAACAAAGGAATTAATAATAGAAAAACCTTAACTAGTAGTTAACATATCTGATAAAATGATTAGAATGGAGGCAATTAAAATTGTTGGTGGAACTATATATGTGTATTTAAAAGCGACCATGAAAATATCCACTATTCTGCTTTTCAGAGAGAGCTGAGACCTGCAGGATGCGAAACACATGGCTGTTTGCTCAGACTGTTCTATACCTCTTAATCTGCCATCATTTACCCAATTTAAGAGATTTGGATTATCAGGATGTTGCTGTGACAATCTTATGCTATTATAGGTATAAAACATAGAAACCAATCTTTTCATCGAAGCCAACTTTACAGTGAACAAAGGGGCAAGGAGCAGGGGAGGGCTAAATTAGGAGTTTGGGATTAATCACTATATAGATGCTTCCCTGGTGGCCTGGACAGTAAAGAATCCGCCTGCAAAGTGGGAGACCTGGGTTCGATCCCTGGGTTGGGAAGATCCCCTGGAGATGGGCATGGCAACCCACTCCAATATTCTTGCCTGGAGAATTCCATGGACAGAGGAGCCTGGCCAACTACAGTCCATAGGGTCACAAAGAGTTGGACACGACTGAGCGACTGAACACATATATAATATAATAAAATATAACATAATATAATATAATAAATATAATATAAAACAATATATACAGGGATCTACTGTATAGTAGAGGGAATTATATTCAATATCTTAACAGTCAATAATGAAAAAGAATATATGTGTGTAAAACTGAATCACTTTGCTGTACACCTGAAACTAACACAACATTGTAAGTCAACTATACTTCAGTTAAAAACGAACAAAAAAGAAGCCAGTCTCAGGCTTTTTGAATATTTACATCTGAGTTCCACTCAGGCAGAGTCAAAGAAATGAACACCAGACCCCCTAGTGGATGCTGATGGTATGTGGTGAAGAATTTTCCTGGGTGGTGGTGTATTTAAAATCATAAGACCAATGGAAACCTCTTTACTGCCAGGTTCCTCTCTCGGGGTGCGGGGCAGGGGGGGGTGGGGGGACTGTATTGATATTTTATTCTAAATACAAACAAGTCTTATTCCTATTGTTGTCACGTGGCTCCTTGGAAGGAGACCTTGAATTCTGATCGCATCTTTTACTTACAAGTGGAAAACATCCTTAAGACACCAATGAATAAATTTACACAACAAGAAATGATTAAGACACTGAAAAAAAAATCACCTTGATGCACAAGTACAAGTTCTCTTCACTGTGAATCCACTTTTCCTTTACATTCCTGTTGAGACACTTCTGTCTGTTTTTACCCTGCTGGCGCCAAGCATCTTTCTCCTCCTGGATTTTGCCCACCTCCCTGCTCTCCCTTATCCACCTTCCATCCCATCGGATCCGCTGGCCATACCTAAGCTCGAAGATTCAGCCTCTGAGTCACTCCCACCTCCTCCACCACCTCCTGCTGGAACTGGATCACAAATTTGGTTACCAGAATCTTCTTCAGGCCTCTCTGTAGCAATGGTTCGCTGAATATTTTGATACCTTTGCATCAGAAAGTGAAAAGACAGGAGTTAACTTTGGTTTGTTGGCTTGTTGAGGGGCTGATGCTCTGAGTCAGGTAAGTGGGGAAATCTGTAAAGAATTGTCTTGGATGTCAAGAAATGTCAGGAGATAAGTGCTCAAAATTTTCCCAAGATACTTAATTTGCAAGACAAGTATCTCTAGGTGATTTGACTTCATTTTGTTTTGTAAGCTATGAGTTTCAAGTATGGTGCCTTAAAATAATAATCAACACAAAAAAAATCATTATAAAAAACAGCCTCTGCCCTGCGTTAAACGAAATTGGACTGAGTCTAAAATAATGGTGTGGGAAGGAACTTAAAAATATTACAACTAAGATCACCTCTCTTTGATTATGATAAGTCTACAAACTAAAAGTTCTACTCGTTTTTATTTGACAGTTAACTGGTATGACTAGGAAAGTGAAAGAAAGTGAAAGGGGCTTCCCTGGTGGTCAGAGGTTAAAGCGTCTGCCTGCAATGTGGGAGACCTGGGTTTGATCCCTGGGTCGGGAAGATCCCCTGGAGAAGGAAATGGCAACCCACTCCAGTATTCTTGCCTGGAGAATCCCATGGATGGGGGAGTTTGGTGGGCTACAGTCCACGGGTCGCAAAGAGTTGGACACAACTGAGCGACTTAGGAAGTATGACTAGGAATGACTAGGAAGGAGTGTGCAAAGATTATATACTAAAAGATGCAAACTAATATATATAGAATGGATGAACAACAAGGGCCTACTCTATAGCAGAGGGAACTATATTCAATATCCTGTGATAAGCCATAATGAAAAAAAAAATACGTAGAGCTGAATCACTTTGCTGTACAGCAGAAATTAACTCAATATCATAAATCAACCATACTTCAATAAATAACATTTTTAAATGTTAAAAAAAAAACAAAACACTGGCAGACAAATAAATGCTTTCAGCTTATATGAAGGTTCCTTCGAGTTTTTTTCCCAAGTTGGAGAAAGAGTCAGTAGGCCAATCAGTCACCTAACTGGGTACTTAATAAATATTCACTGACTTCCAATGGGGCCTGCTCTGTGCTGGACTTTCAGACCAAAGAGAAGACTGGAATATGACCTCACTCTCTGAACACTCACAGTCAGGACAGAGCAAAAAAGGGAAAGGCATGTAGACTGTGACTCTGGTGATGTGAAAATGATGCCCTACATGTATTAGAGTTATGAACAGGGACAAGGAAATACCCAAGGCACATATATTCTGAAGCCAGCATATGGACTTATCAGGGAGCTTGGAGGGAAGGTACACAGAGGAAATAAAACATGCCAAAGACTTCACCTGAGAGAACTCTGAGAAACTTGGTGGTGGCACCAGGATGTGTAGGCATTGGGCAGGGCCAGGAAACCAGCACAGTGGCAGAAAGCACCTAGGAGGTCCCAGCACTGGTGGAATATTGTTCTCTAGGCCCAGAGCTACATCAGAATCACCTACAGGGCTGGTGAAAACAGGCGCCAGGCTCCACTCCCAGTTTCTCTGACTCAGGAGGTCTGGGGATGGAGAGATGGGAGGCAAGCACATGCATTTCTAACTAGTTCCTAGGTGATGCAGCCGCTGCTGCTGGTCCAGGGATTGACTTTGAGAACTGCTGCTATAGGGACTGGACAGCTGCTGAAAAAAAGGCAGATTCAGCTCTACACTGACCCCCACCTATGTGGAGTGCATGGGAAGAGAAAAGCCTGGAGTCAGGGAGAGCAGCTGAGAACTAGCGCATCGGTCCAGGCTGGAGATGCTGAAGCCTGGACCCAGGCAGGTGTGGTGTATCATGCTGGTCTCTTAGGATGCTGCTGGGGAAGGGGAACACCCACATACTGTAGGGATACTAAGATCACCTACGCCTGCCTACATAAACCTCCCTGCCTGCCTAAACTACACCTGCCTGCCTAAGCCTCACTGTGTTTTGTATGCAGGTGTCCAGCTATCTAGTTCCTCTTTGCTTTGCTTCCTTCCTCCATCCTGTGTGGCCTTGACTTTGCCTAATGTCTCTCAGCCCACTGGTACACAGGACAGGAATTCTGCCTCCCTTTTCCTCCTGGCACAGTAGGAACGAGAGAAGGGACTGAACTTAAGAGATCTTCAGCAGCCAAACTGTAATAACTTTACATGTAGACTTAACAGGATTTGGGGCCTGGAAATGGAAGCTGGAGAAGAGGGAAGGAGGGCTTCCGCTTAGAGCAGGTGGGTGGAGGTACCAGCCATGAGGAAGATCAGGTGGGATGGGCAGGTTGGCAGGAAGACTTTAGTGTGGATTTGGACAGGTTGACCTGGAGGTTCCAGAGGTCACACCAATGACCCTAGTCAGGGGAGCATTGCTATGTGGGTCATGTGCTCAGAGAAGAGATGTGGCAGTGGAGGAAGAAGTGTGAAGAGAAGGGGCACCAGCATCTGGGGAGCAGCAAGTAGCCAGTGCAATCCAAGGTAGGCACATGGGAGATATTGTCACACAGACAGGGTCTTCTGTGGTGGCATTCCGAAACCAGTGACCTTTCTTTGACCTTTCAAGAGGAGTTCTGGGGGCTTGCCTGGTGATCCAGTGGTCTTAAGATGCTACGCTTCCACTGCTGGGGGCAGAGGTTTAATCCCTGTCGGGGGAACGAAGATCCTTCATGCTGCTTGGCCAAAAATAATACATAAATAAAATAAAAAGGAGTTTTGTTTTCTAGTGTGGTTTCCAGACTACCTGCCAGAGTGATAATGTGGGTGATTATTATAATTACAGAAACTGGAGCAAAATTGAAATCTGCATTTGTAACAAATCTTCAGATGGTATTATCTACATTCAGATGGTATTATCTACATACTCCCTGGTCTGAGGTTTTATTTTATCTAAGGAGACTCAGCCACTCCTTCCTGACACCTGGCAGAATGATGGCTTTGCCTGCAGCAGTTACTGGGAGGCATTCCTGAGAAGGCCTCTTATGAGAAAATGTGGAAGGACAGGAATGAGCAAAGCAGCAGAGAGAGAGAAAGGTTTATGTGTGTTTAGCCCCCACATGTCTGTGGCAGGGAGGATGTAGGGAAGGTGCAGGCTGTTTGTCTGTGATGTTCTTGCTCGGACTCAAGTATTGTGGCCTTGGGCGGGGCTGGGGGGTTACTCAGTGAGCCCGTGAGAAGCTGCCCAAAGGTGTAACCTTGATCTGGGGGAGGAATGAGGCCTGCCAAAGGCCAAAGGACCTGCTGGCAGAGGATCCCTTAAGCGGCTCAAGGCAGGCTGCATTTTCCCAAAGGGACTCAACTATATTTTTCAGTCCACAAGCTCTTCTAGAATCTTACCATTCTCCTGTTAATATTAAGAGGCTGAATCAGTGTCCCCTCCCCTTCAAGCTGGGGAGGTCTTGTGGCTTCCTGGATGACTAGACAATAATGAAAGTGACAAGTGTGATGGGATACAGGAGCCATGCTGTGAGGAAGCCCAGGCAACACGGAGAGTCCACGTGCAGGCGCTCGGGGTAACAGTCACAGCCGGGGTCCCAGCCAACAGCTGGGGTCCACCTCGAATACGTGCCTCTCCAGTCCAGCCACCCTCGGACTGCAGCCATGAGACACCCCGAGAAGGGCCTCACTGAACTCAGCCCACCACGATAACCGAGAGAGGATGGCGATGATGACGATAATGGTGTTAATAATCAATTATTGGTGTTTACACCGCTAAGTCTGGGTGGTTTGTTCCTCAGCAACAGACGTCTGGAACAGGGCTTAGACAAACCTCATGCTGTGGCCTCTCTTTCCCTTCCCAAAGTGTAGTGACCGCAGAAGAGAATCTTAATGAGTTAATATAACCTTATTTGATAAAAATGTCTGAAATTTCATAACCTGTTCCATATGTCCTTCATTGGACCTAGGGTATCCCATACCTTACTAGGTCAGCAGCCTCAAAACCCAAGTGCCAGACCCCACTCCTGGCCTTCGCTGGAGAAGGGACAGTCCTGGAGAAGCAGGCCACAGAGCAACTCATGGGGGATCACCCAGCGAAGGCAGGGCTGCAGCCTCAGAGGCCCTCTTTGATCTGAAGATGAAAGAGGGGGCCAGAGAGCTGGTTCTCTTCTATTTCATCAAGAAGAGTCCTTCAATAACCCCCTCACATTTTTTTTTTTCAGTAAAAGTTTAAATATTTGTATTGCATAGAGTTTAATGAAACTGATAAGAAAGTCAGCTGGAATGTCTAATTTGTAAATGGACACACAGAGGAACACACACAAAACCAAACCAGAAGGAAAAAAAAAAAAAAACAAAACCCTTCAGGGGCCAAGCCAAAACAAACTAAAGAAAAACCAAACAAACTAAGCTTGTAGGAACAGACAATTCTCACAGGAGGAGCTCAAGCTGGTAGAAGAAGAGCTCATGAAGCAGAAGTAGACCCTCCCTCCAAGAAGTGAAATGTAAGATGCACCAAATCACCAGGAGAATTGCTTAAGTCAGTAAAAACCCACCAAAAGATGATGAGGAAGGGAGGGTACCACTGCTGGCAGAGTGAATCTGCAGAATCACTTTAAAAAATACTTAAACACTGATATCAAATCTGAAACCACATAGATCTCCCTTGGCCTGCTGTTTTGGGAATATAACCCAAAGGAAACATGCTAAGACAATCCTAACATTTTACATGTCCTTGGGTCTTGCCCAAAATAGTGATAAAAATTAACATCCAACAGTATGACAAATTAACTAAATTACATTCATTCATTGGAACACTATCACTTAAGTGATAACTTTAAGACTATGTAGCAATATGAAAATGCTAATAATGTAGTAAGTGAAAAATGAATATAAAACTATGTCATCATTTTAAATAAACAAAGACTGTGCATATGGAACTTGAAAACTTGAAGACAGTTTAATCTTTTAGAAAAGCTAATCCTTGGGGTATAGGATTATAAGATCCTTCTTATTTTTTCATATTTAAGACTTCCATTTCTCCATAGTATAATTTTATCCAGATAACTAAAACATCAAACTTGAGTTGACTATTTAAAATCAGACTATGTATTTATATTTTTGGTTTGTTTGAGAAGTATTTGTGAAGAAGGTAGAGTTAGTTCATTCGGGATATTCTGAAAGTGCAGGAATTAACTTGGGAAATTGTCTTGTACCAAGTCCTGGTAAACTCTGGCCCCATCCAGCCACTGGGAGGAGGGACACAAAAGAATGAGAAAGAAGGTAAGGACAGTACCAGTGGCGGGCACGATGCCCCATCAGTAATGGGGCTGCAGAGGAGGCAGCCATCGGCTCTGTGTGGAGGGCTCTGGGGAGGTTTCAGGGCCAAACAACATTAGGTTTGGATCTTTGTAGGATGGAGACAGGTGCCAGGTGGAAGGCAGGTAACGAGGGACTCCCTTGCAGTAGGAGCATGTGGCAAAGCCACCAAGGCGGCCACTTGGGGAGTGGCCGAGGGCACCTGGTCACCGCATGCTACTTTGTCAACTCCTTATTTTGCAGTGCACATCTCTTTGCACAAAACATTTGCCTTTCACAATCACCCTACCAGAAGTCAAAAGAAAATCCTTCTTGCAACACCGAGAAGTATTTCCATTTTGCTATGAGCAGTGATGGGTGTCAATTTCTCCTGATAACTGTAGATTATCAAACAAATGCCCCCTATGTGTGGTCACATCTGCACCACACATAAGACTGTGGATAAAAGACTGATAGTATACTTTGTGTGGCTGCTGTTATCAGGCCAAATCACTGAAAAGCTTTTAAGTGCTTGAAGGCAATAGGCTAAATTAAGCTTTGAAGAGCCTGGATACTTATCTCAAGGTTATCTAAGTTTCCCTAGGTAGGATTTTTCACAAGAAATAAGCACTTTCTCAAATTGCTCGATTTCTTTATCTGTCCAAATGGATGCAGCAAATACAGCTTCCTGTTCATCAAAGTCTGGCCTTTCTCAGCATGTTCAGCTCCACTGGAGGGCACAGGACTTTATTCACCAAAGCCTGCATACTTCTCTAGAAGTCTGGTTAGGGATGGATTTGGCTTCATTTTTATATTATACAATCTGAACATCATGAACAAACTCCCAAGTATTTTAATGTCATGAGTCAAGGTGTTTACTTCTGCTGCTGTTTTGTTTTAGTGTTTCATTCTGATGGTGCTCTCCCTGTTTCTTAGTCTGATAAATACTTTCAACTTATCTGTCTGGCAAGACAGACCTTGAGGCTATTTCTGCCTATGGCATCTGAACACGATCTCTATGTAAAATGAGCTTGCTGTGTTCACTGCACTTTTAGTTGCAAACACCATGAAAGGACACTCCCATGGCTTTTGGTACATTTATATACAATATGTTCTTCCTTGTAATATGATTTCTTTCTGTGGGAATAACTAGAGAAATATGCTGCCAATGAAAATGCTTTATTGTTCTTATTAATGACACTCAGATATTGATGGGGAAAAATGAAAAGCAAGTGTCTTCCAAATGCTCACGTGATAAAAGAATCCTCGCGATTTTCACCTAAAGCACCCTCCTCTGCCTACAACATGGAGAAGGAAATGGCAAGCCACTCCAATATTCTTGCCTTGAGAATCCTATGGACAGAGCAGTCCATGGGGTCACAACGAGTCGGCACGACTGAGCGACTAACGCCTGCTGTCTACAACAGCAGTAACTAGAAGTTCAACTTTTTTTTCTGTTTATTTTTAATAGTATTAAATTGTCCATTTTTTTCTGTAGTATAGAGTTAACTTTCAAGGGATGTTTGTTATCCATAGCTGTGTCCCCCAAGTCCAGTTGTTTATTCTTTCTTGTCCGTCTCCACCTTTCTCCTTTACTTCACACTAGCAAGACGTCAGGTGGTTATAAACTAAGTTGAGCCTGCAGTTTGCATTCCTGGCTACTAAAAGTATCCAAGAGCCATTGCTCTGATCTTAAAGGAGCAAGATGTTGAGTGTGATGCTTGTACTAGCTTACAACATGGGACAGATGCTATAAGGGTTTCATTTGCATGTTGAAAACAAAATGACATCTTTACATACTAAAAACTAGTAAAGGGCCTATGTTTTAGACAAAACAATTCTCAAAAAGTATTTTTAAATATTTCATTTTCTATGATGAAAGCTGTTTAAGAATGTATATTTCTGAGTATGTAGCAATTATGGGACTGGAGTAGGCATGAATATAGCAATTTATGAGACAGCTTTTTCTCCGGCAGCTTTTAGTATTCTGTTAAACCTATCCTTGGAATGTTTTCAAACTGTTTCCAAACTGTTTGTGTTCCAGACCTGTTTGAGATTCTTATGACAGATATGAATGTCTGGCAGAAAAATGTGCATCCTTGTATAACTTGCTTACAGTTCCTGAATGGTTCCCGGAACATTGACACCCTCAGTGAATACCTGGGTTGGGGGGTGGCCCATGAGCCCCTGGCTAAGAACACCTGTGTTTGAGCCTGGGCCATCAAGGTGTACAGAGGACTCCTCATCCTTAAATGACACTCAGGCTTAGCTGATGTCCTGCTGCTGAATTATAAATTTAGCTTTCCAAGTACTAACTGTGAGTTGGTTAATTACTTTGCAGTTTCCTCATACAACCTGAGCAGAAAAGTCCCAGAGGGAATTTCATTAGTCGCCCTTCCCCTTTCATGGCTTCAGGGGCTTCCTGCATGCTGGGCACCCACCGCCTGTTGAGCTGCTCCATCTGCTGGATGGATCCAGATCTCCGCATCCCGTCGGGGGTGGCTGCTGCCGTGGGACGCTGCCAGGTGGTTGTGCGGTTCACGTGGTCCACATAAAAGACCCGCCCGTGGCTGTCAATGCGAGCTTCCCAGTCTAGCGCGTGATAAAAAGGCAAGAAGAAAAATCAAGGACAAACTATGGACCCATGTGAAACAGATAAGCACTTCCAGGTCTTCTGCAGGCAGAACTCACTGCTGGTGACTTGCTGAAGACCAAGAACTGCCCAGAGCACCTGTGTGACCTCTGAGGCATTGGCATGGAGTTGGTGTGCCAGGAAAGAGCCCACGGGACTCCGATTCTCTGCTGGACCATTTGAGACAGTAACTGGGGTTCCTCAAATATGACCTATGTTAAAATTCTAACAATTTCTAAAGGCAAAGTCAAATATTTATTTCCTTCTTTAAAAAATTCCATCTTGTCAAATTTCTTGGCTACCAAGTGACAGCTGGAAGATAGGAATGTCCTCCAGCGAAAGCTGACACTCTGATGCTGAAAAAAGTCCTTTCTTTGTTAAATCTGATGGAGGATGGCTGGTTAGGAGGGAATAACGGCTCCTCTCAAACCCAGGTTTGACTACAGTTCTAAAATACTGCATGTAGGTGCAGCTTCCTATAACCTCTAATACGTCACAGCCTTAATTGATTGCCTCTTGAGAGAAAGAATGGAAAGATTTGACCCTTAGAAACTAAATTCAAACCATCCTTTGATAAGTTGTGGCTGCCAAATATTTCTTGACCAAAACAAAACCAATCATGACTATTAACTTAGCATCAAGCTTTTTAAAGTATCTCTTTGTTGATAAATAACCATCCCAAACAGTAGAGGGAGCCCAAGATAAAGATAAATTCTAAAATTTAAACAGCAGCAGTCAACTAAAAGGTGGAAGCACAGATGATACAGTCCACGATATAGGTAGGGGCAGGACTAGGGTGACAGATGAAAAAAATCCTTAAAACTGAGAGAGCTGGGAGTCACATGTACACACCTGAGCTTAACGAAGGTGAGCTTAATGTCTGCTGAATCAGAGATGGGCAAAGCTTTTAGAGTCCACATGTAAAAATATGGTGGAAATAACAGCTTCATGATAAAGTTATGCTGAAATGTGAGTTACACTAAAGAATAAAATGCAAAAATGACTGCAAATGAGGAAAGCTATTCAGCCTTTTAAATGAGAAAAGCCATAGCTTTTGGGAGTAGGTCAGATATTTAACAATTCTGTTGAAAAAGTATCATTCAGGTAATGACATAGCAACTCTCAATTGTTTTTAAAATGAAAAAATACATTTGGTTCAGTTATGGTTTGATGTGTGCATGGTTTATCTGCTTGTGAACATTATGGTTTATGTTTGACATTTACCTGTGGGACTACCAAATAATGCCCAAGGAAATCTAAAATACCAGAAAATACCAAATTCAGCTTATAAGACAAATTGAAAAAAATATATAGTTAGTTTTGATTAAATTTGACTACTAGATGATTCAGCTGTCAACTGTTAGTCATAAATGTTAGTTAGCTCATTGATGGAATTGTGTATTTGTGTAACTATTGGGTAATTAATTGCAAGCCAAACATTAAAAAATTTCAGTGATTCCCAAACTAGCAGCAATTGGGCTTTTTTTTTTAAACCTGACATGACTGTCATCCAACAAAGAATAAGTGTTAACCTTTGAAGAGTATCATGCTACTTTATTCACTTGAACAAACACCTCCTTTTACTGTGAACTAGAACTATGAACTATGAACTAGAGATCCGGGCAGATCCTGAGGACACACTGCTGACTAACACACATCCCTGCCCTCCAGGTGCCCCGTAGTAAAGGAAGGATTCCTTCAAAGACAAGACTCCAGTTGCATGGATTCTCCAAGGAAAAGAACTGAAGTATGGTGCAATAATAATGATCATTTCTATGAGTTTCACAGAAAAGAATGTCAAGCCAGACAGGCCCTCTTGCTAATAATTAAACATGTGGAAGTCAGAGGGCTAATTAAACCTCTCATAAATATTCAGAAAATAATAGCTAAGCATAATTAGAGATTATAAGTGGGTTTTCTGAGTGGCTTTGTAAAGAATTTACTTTCAAATACTGTATGAACCATATTGCATTAAGAGAAAATTTCTGAATGGAACTTCAGCCTCAGCATGTTCAATGCACTTGGCTTTGTGATACCAAAACAGACTCCTGAAAAGGATACCTTAATGGATGACCTTGGGATAGTAGTCATTCATGTGCATCCATTCATTTGTGACTGAGGGATCTGTCATATATTACACTATATATTTTCCATGAAGTCTAAGAACAATGTAGAGCCTAATAATGTATCCTACTTTAATTATTATACTCATAAATCCTGCACATTTTACTTTCACATTAACAAGTACAATATCATGTTTATAGTCTGGGCCTTTCTCTCAAACTTCTGTCACATCTCACTTCCTTCTTAACATCAATACCTGGATGACATTTCAAATATAACATGATCAAAACCAAATTTCAGCTCTTCCCCACCCAAACCTGCTCTATCTGCAGCCTTTCCTTTTTGTCTCAGTTAAATCCAGGTTAAAACTCTTGGGGTCATTCTCAACCCTTCTCTTTATTTCATACATCATGTCCAATCTGTCAGCAAATCTACCTACAAAATATCTGTCCAGAATCTGACCACTTTTCTTCACCTCCTCTGGCCCAAGTCACCACTGTTTCTCACCTGCAAGAAACTTAGGCTGGGTCTCAGGCTTCTATTTTTTTTCCTCACAATTTAATGTCAATACAGAAAAACTTTTAAGTCCTAAGTCAGACAGTGTCAAGTCTCTTCTCAGAAACCTACAATGTTCCCCTTTCATCCAGAGTAAAAGCCAAACCCTTAAGTGGTCTACAAAGTCCTATGTGTGTGATCTGGGCCCCTGATAGATCTCTTTACCTGCTGCTTCCTCACTTCCTAAATCTGCTCCAGACACACTGACCTTCTTGCTGTTTCTCAAGCCACCAGGAAGGCTGTTCTATTTGCTCAGAAAGTTCTTCCTTCCCAATACTTGGGTGGATAACTCTCTTACCACCTTTAAATCTAGCTTCAAATGTTGTCTTGTCAATAAAGTGTACCCAACCACACTATTTAAAATGGCAAATCGGCCATCAATATATACTCCAGATTCTCCTTCCCCTGTTCTGCTTTTGCTTTTTCACAGCACTTAATACCTTCTAATGTGCTGCATTATATCTCCATTTATTCTTTTTATTCTGTATTATCTGTCTCTGCCAGGCTAGACTGTAAGCTCCTTGAGGGCAGGGATCTTTACCTGTTTGCCCTACCTAAAACAGTGCCTCACACAGGATAAGTCTTCAATAAATATTTATCCAATGAAAAACTATCAGGGATGAATTCATCCATGTACCACGTGAAATTATTTAAGAAAATTTAGCTGTTAGCTTCACTATCAATTTTTCTAATGTTTTCCAGTGTTACATGGACAGAGAATTGAAACCTGTCTGGAAGAAATTCATTTTCACTATCAAAAGCAGCTTATATAAAGCAATTCTTTAAAAGAGAATATATTATACTCATTTATAATATCTGTATGTATAACTAGCTATTACTCTTGGATGGATTGAAGGTCAATTCATGTGCACACTCACTGATAGATTTTTTAATGTGGAGAAAATGCTCCTTTCTCGGAAAGAAAATGTTATAGGTATTTTTCTAAGTCAGAAGTATCTCTAGTGACATTTATGGAATAGCCATAAATCAATGTATAAAGAAAGAAATCAGGCATCAAAAGTTAAAGGACATAATGCCTGTCTTGGTCTCTTCCAACAAATATAGTGTTCCTTTAAATTGGTCCACACTGTTTTATCACTGATAAATTACAACTGAATAGGAGAAGACTGGTGTAGATGTTAAATATATCATATTGTCAAGAATAGATTAATTAAAGAATAAGTCTTTCTTCTTTCAAAACTGTAATGGGTTAATGTAAGCACAGGCAAAAGAATGTAAAGAAACACTGATCCTTGCATCCTGGAAAGATTCTGCAGTTGTAAAATTTATCAAATTTTAAAGGTTATCTTTGCTTGAAAAATGAGTTGAAACCAAAACAGGGATGTTCTAGAATTCATGAACACATGTGATGCTAAGTGAATATATAATATCTGGGGTGTCAGTTCCTTCTTACAAACATAATAATGGAATATTATAAGGGCAAATTACATTGGGACAATATCTAGAGATTATCTAGTCCAAATCTAGCACTTAGCAGATGAAAAAATTAAAATTTTGCAAATAAGAAAACTGAGTCTCTGAGAGATTAAGTGATTTTCCCAAGTTCAAAAAACCAGCTAGATAATTATTAATTACACATTACAGTTACCAGGAGAATGTGATTGAATTCTATCCCTAAAGATGATGTTTTGCCTGGAAACCTCTAAGAATTATAGAAAAAATTTGCATCTGTCACATATGGGTACAATTTAGAGTAAGGAAAATGCAAGTTTAAATGTTTCATTATGTGGAGATGCTTGAACCATAAATGGTCCCATGGACAATAATAGGATTACCTCATCTTGAACTGAAAACTTTTAAATATAAAGTAAAATTTGTGAAATAAGGGTCATGAACAGTTTGCAAGGACTAGTCAAGTCTTGTGAAGAAATGTTCTCCATTTCAGAAGAGGGCTACTGAAAATACTGGGTTATCTATTTGAGATCACATCCTGAAACCATCTGACAAAAAAACCAACCAAACAATTTTTATGGTAGGCACCATAATGGTTTTTGATCACGCTATAAGGTACAGAGTGGGGGAAGAGTTTGGGTGTTTATATACAAAGTTCATACTGACCTGCTTAGATTTGATAGGAAGAATTTAAGACATAGATTTTCAAAACTAAAGCTTACTTGGTGGAAGAGGCTCATCGATTGTTGGGTAGTGATGATGTTCAGGCCTCAAGGAAGGAAGCTGGCTTACTGGCTGGGAACTATGGAGTATAGGACATTCACCTACGGACAAGATAGTCAAGATATTCAGATTCATTATTGCTGTGGCAACGTCATCAAAAAAGCATGTCTGTAAAACAAATTACTGCAAGAAAAAACCCCAAAGAGTGGGAAATCAATCTTTTGGATCTTTGTCAGTTTTTGACATTCAGAACCATTCATGAATGAGTGAATAGAGGGAACTATTTTTTTTTTTTAAACTCAAATAGTCAAAACATTTCATGGTTCTGATTTGTACCATAACAGACCAACAGGTAGGATTGGGGAACTAAATGTTCTTGAAGGGAAGGTGGCATCAGAAAGGGACCTACAAGAAAATGAGCAGAGCCTGAGATTAGCCCAGGAAAAGAAACAGGCCTGTTAGAGGGAAGAAGAGCATTTATAAGGTCCCATAAAATTTTGGGACTGTGCAAAATGACAGCTCCTTTTTCCGACAGATTTTATCTGAGGGCTGCCAAAAGGCCATCTTTCAGATTTTGTGTTTGGAATGAGACTCTTATCTGCTGCCATTTAAAGATGGGGTTAAGGAACTGATGGGCCAAGAAGGTAAATTCTTATTGTATGAAACCTAGAGGCTGGGGTGGGGAGCCAAGGACCTATGGGATCTTGTGATTGTTTCAAGTTATTCTGAGGAAGAAGCAGATAAACCAGGGTGTTCTGGAAAGAGAAAAGACAAGAGACGAAGGAAGTAGGTAAGAGGCAGGAAGACTGAGACAGGAGAACTTGAAACATGGAAGTGGGATAGAAGGAAGCAGACAGACAGACATGGAGAAATTTTAGAAATAAACATATCCACAGAATGCATGGCCCAATTATGATAGACACAGCTAACATTACTGTCAGGCAGACCTATGATGAACTGAATAGTGTTTTAAAACGGAGTTCCTATTTCATGATGTCTTCAGGTCTTGGTAACACTCCATGTAGAGGGGCCTCCAGTACCAGCAGTTTGGGTCACATAATCAGAGTCAATTGCTCTTGATCGTGAGGAACTAGAAAAGTTCAGGCCATGAGCCAGCCCTCAGACTGGTAACCCCCATTGCACCCCATCCTAGATTTCCACAATAGCCCCTATTGGCCAAAGGACAAAGGTCAGGCTTCTCCTTCTTTTGCCCTTCCAGGGCTGATGCAAATACCAAGTGTTCCATTATTCCATGGTCCAAAAGAGAAGAACTGTGAAAACCAGTGGTTAAGATCTTTATGGGAGCTCAAATTTCAAAAATATTTCTCAGAGTTTCCATACATGGAAAGGATGATTGTTTCTTTTTGCTCTAGATCTATAGAACTGACTTAAAAACATAAGCAGAAGTTAATTAAGAAGGAAATTAAGTGAATTTAGCCGTTTAACTCCTTGAGCTAACTGGAAAACAAAAACAGGAATGTATTCGGGAACAAAGGGTCCTTTTAAATATTAAATATATAACATCATTTCTTGCGCAAATTCTGGTGTGTGACTCACACCCCTGGGGTCCTCAGAGACTAAGGAAAGTCAAGGAAGGTGCCCCTCCCTCATGCCAGCCTATAGCTCCTTGCAAACTGACTCCTGTTCCAAAGCCTGGCTTTATGTTTAGTGGATATAACACTCATGTTCATATTTATATGTGCTTAATGTCAGAAACTGAAAAAAAAAAAAGAGAGAAAAACAATGGTACAGTTGTTATGTCACCAGCTGCTATGTTTTAAATTTAGTTTGTTAAAAAAAAAAAGAGAGAGACTTACCTTGTAATTAATTCAACCAATCAGGTTAATTACTCCTCCAAGCTAGTGGAAACATAATAGTGTTGCTCGCCGGGTTAATGAAGCTGACCCCACCTTCCCGTGAACCCCAAGCAAATGCAATGATGTGACTGATGCATCTCAGCCAACGGAATGGAAGCAAGAGGAAGCAAGCCACTTCTGTTCTGCACGAGGCCGCAGCTCCGCGCCATCCCCCTCACCTCAAACACAAAGCAAGGGTCAGACCTGCTAGAACTTCTGAGAAGAACATGTATTCCAATTTAAAAGGGAGCCTTGCTGCTCATCTATCTGGAAGAACCTTCACTCAGAGGCTGAGCACTTCATAGGAATCATCTCAGTTAATCCTCCAAACCCTTAGGGTATGTTCACTTCGCACCCAGTTTACACGTGAGGTTTGGAGCAGTTAGGTAACTTGGCTAAGGTGTCATGGCTGGGAAGTGGGAGACTGCAGATAAACCCAGGGGAGCCTGATGCCAGGGTTGAGCTCATAATCACACTGTTGTTGCTGTTTAGTCGCTCAGTCGTGTCCGACTCTTTGTGACACCATCGACTGTAGCCTGCGGGGCTGCTCCTTCCATGGGATTTTCCAGGCAAGAATACTGGAGTGGATTGCCATTTCCTTCTCCAGGGGATGTTCCCAACCCAGGGATCGAACCCACCTCTCCTGCTTGGCAGGCAGATTCTTTACCCCAGCACCACCTGGGAAGCTGCCCATAATTGCATTATGTTACTTTTTTTTTTTTTTTTTCCATTTGATCTGAAGGTTTTTAAAAAGCATTTTATGTTGAGGTTAAAAAAAGAGGCACATGTGGAGGGAAAAGAAGCACAAAGTAGATGAAGAAGACATCCTCCACAAACTGCTGCAGACATGCCTGCACAGCTGTGAGTACAGGACACCTTCCTCGGCTAACCTCAGGAAAGAATCTGCAATCTGCAAAGTCACAGTGAGGGGAGAAGAGGGCACGTGTGCATATGATCAGGCATATGTGTTTCTTTTGAGCGCGTGCTCTTGGAAGCGTGGTGCTGAGTTGGGGACAGATCCACCACTTCGACTTCATTAGCCCGGGGACTCCCTACCAAGGGAGAGAACTGGCTGTAGAAGTCACGTGCCAGCACAGGTACAGCCTTCAGGACATCAATAGTCCTTCCCGGGAATCCTCGTTTTGCCCCTAGTAATCACTATAGTGAAGCATATGTTCTTAACTTTTTTGGAGTTTACAATCTGCAAAAAAATTTCAGGAATCTAGAAATTTCTTTAGAAACATAGACTTCCACTCTGGCCCTGAAAGACTTTTTCATCCTTTTGGTAAAGGGGATGGGTTCCCCACTGCTGGACTGTTAGACCCTCAAAGGCATGGGCAATATCTTTTAAAAAATATCAATGTATACTGAGTCAAGTTTCAATTACCCATGTGTGGACTGTCTCCTATCATTGGAGACATGGGTCCAAATATACCCATTGGCTACAACAGATCGACAGACTATAAATCAGCCTTGTAGCTATGTGGCTCTGGGGTAAAAATGGTTATTATACTTCTAAAGGTAAAAATGTTTTTTCTTTCTTAAAAAACACCCCTTTGATGAGAAGAGTTGCTTTGGTTTTGCCTCTTGACCTACAAAGCTTAAAATGTGTAGTATCTGGATCTTTATGGAAAAAGTTTTCCCAACTTTGGTTTGAAACATCTTTGGTACCTCCCAGTTCTGCCCTCATAAGGGTTAATCCCCAAATTGCCTTATGATGTACTTATTTTTAATTCTATTGTAATTTTTGAGTGCCTTCCACACATAGCATCTGACCTAGAACAAAGAAGAGACTCAAAACACCCCTATTAAAGAAAGGGATTGTCCACCCCATTCTCATACTCACAGGTGCTTTTCCATATTGTATGGTATGTCACTATGGTTTACTGTATGGCACTCTGGTTTTCTTCCTGTGTTTCTTTGTTATCAGTTTCCTTGGGCTTCTCCTTACCCTATGTGTCACTTTCCTTCACCCTTTCTTTCTCCAAAATGTAGAATTAAGTACTTTTAAGTACTTAAAATTATTTCTTTTACACTTACGTACATTCCTATAAAAATTTGCAGGTGCCAGGCATTTGCTTAGCAGACATAAAGAAGATATGAATTCTGGCCCTTGATGAGCTTACAATCTAGAGACAATACCACTGCATGTTGTTTGGAGGCTAATTTAAACAAATTAGAACAGCAAAATAGCAGAATCTATATTTTTTGCTTTTAAAACAGCTGAATTATTTCATATTATCATGTGACTTTTAAGTTATTTCCCTCAATGTCACTGTCACTTGACTGGAAGGTGGTTCCCAATTCTGGATTAGGAAATGCAAGTTAACTTTATATATGCTTCCACAGGCATGACTAAGAAGAAGGGCTTTGGTTAGGACACAGAATACAATGTTAAACTAAAAAGGGCACCTGTTGGATTAGAATCTTACTCAAGACAAAGTGATTTACACATTCATGGTAACCTTCCTTTGCATTAGCCAAAATAGCTCCCCAATCCCACAAAACAACACAAAACAAAACCAACAACAATAACAGAATCAAGTAGACAGAAATCATGACACATATATGTAGGCTATACATATTCATATGTACACAGGTTAAATTCTAAAACAGGTAATATCAATGTTCTTCCACTTATATTAACATTTATTGCTAATCTTCGTAAATTGTGGGGAGTCAGCAGATGTTGACATATTACCCACTTAATGTTGATCATTTCTGCTCATATCATTTGATACTAGCTTTGATGCTCTTGCTGCTGTCAAGACTGGAGGGTAATATGTACCCTATAATCAGTGATTAGTTAAAACAGAAGCACACATACAGGTACACGCTCACATCCAACTAGTTGTCATTCCTGGGGTGTGTCTGAACGGTGGTGGGGTGTCAGCTACCCACAGTCTGGAATACTGACATACACATAGACACATGCACACAGGTAAGTACAGGACAGGCACACGTGGCCACCGCAGCAGCCTTATTTGGGACTGATCCTCTCCCTCTTGGTTTTAAACCATGTTGGTGAGACCTGCGTCCCCCTCGTGGTGGTCCTATTCTCACTCTGATGGGGTGTGAGGTCTAACCTTCTCTCCGACTGCTTGGCCCTGCCACGGGAGACTCCAGGCCTTCCACGGTTCTGGCCATGCTCCCATCGGGGGCGGCCAGCTCGTCTTGCCATGGCCCTGCGCCGTTCGCCGACTCCGGGTCCAGCTCTGGGCTCTGCACTGAATCGGGCACTGACTCGAAGGCGCTGTTCTCCTCCTCCTCGTCGTCCTGCGAGGAGAAGACCGTGCTCTCGGAGATCTTGGCACTGTCCACGGAGGAGAAGCGGGTGTGGCTGGCGAACCTACTGCCGTTGTAGCAGGAGGGGCTGTAGCAGGAGGCGCTTAGCAGGAGCTGCTGTAGCAGGAGGAGCTGTAGCAGGAGGGGCTGCAGCAGGATGCGTCGCAGCAGCTGTGGTCCCCACCCTGCCGCGGGCTGGAGTCGCTCTCGCTTCCCGTGCTGGGGAGCGCGTCGCCATCGGGGGCTGAGCCGTTGGCCAAGCCCGAGTGGCTCAGGGAAGCCGTGCCTGGAGTGGCCCCCTCGGGGGCCTCTCCATCCTCTTCCAAGGGAGGAGGCTCCGCGGCGACCGTGTCCACCTCGCTGAGCGCATCCTTCTCCGAGGCATCCTTGAGGGTGGCCTCCTCCTCGGCACCGTCGTCGTCGTCCGCGCTGCCGCCCTGCGCCGAGGGCAGGCTGTGCAGCAGCGTGTGGATGCGGATGTAGTGGGTCCGCGGCGTCTCAGGCTCCCCGCAGGCGGACGCGATCACCGTCTCCAGCTCGGACACAGGCAGGGAGCACGGCCTGGTTTTCCTCTTCACAGAGGCCCGCAGGTGCAGCCTGTCCTCCCCCTGCCCCAGGGCAGACACGTCCCCCTCTTCCTCCTCCACCTGCTCCTTCTCCTCCTCCTGGCCCCCAGCCCGGCTCTCTGTGGCCCCTTCCTCAGCCACCGGCTCCCCAGGGCTGCCTGGGGCTTGAGCGTCCTCCAGCAGCCCCGCTAGGGCCGCCTCCCCTCCCAGGTCCAGCCGCTCGGCCAGTTCTTCTGCACTTAGGGCGGGCTCTGTGTCCTCTGGCCCAGGGGCCAGCAGCTCCCCAGCCCCCTCAGGCCCCACAGAGACTGTGCCATCATCATCTCCTGCCTCGGTGGTACCTGCCGCTTCCTCAACCAGACTGGTAAGCTCCAGGCCCTCGATCCCTGGAGGGCCCACAGTGCTGCCCTGGCTCGGCTGCTCAGGCTCTGGGGTCCCTGAGGGCTCTGGTGCATCACACGGGGGCTCCCCACAGCTGCTTGCCACCAGGTTATTCATGGGGCTGTCCTGAATTTCCGCAGACTCAGGCTCGGTACTCAAGGAGATCTCCTCATCATCTGTGACAAGAAGAAAATGTCACTGCTGTGTTAGTCTACTCCCGAGGATGTGTGAGCATCTTAGGGATTTCTGCCCTAGGATATTGCATGGAGGGGTTGATGAGCATTTCCCATGGACCAAAGCTCTGCTAAAACCCATTCTGTAAGAAATGGTTCTCCTTATGCAATCATGATGTATCTGAGAATTCTGTTTCAAGGGACTTCATTTTTTGGTCAAAATGCCCAAATCCTAGTGCTACCCCTGTTCTGGGCACAAAGTAGGTGCTCAATAATGTCTGCTATTCGGAAAACCTCAGAGATGAGAGGTGGGGTTTACAGTTCCTTGTTGGCTTCAGGCAGGGCTAGTTACACTTGTTCAGAGTGTTTCCTATGGCTGAGTCCCCCAGTGTGGCAGAATGGGGTTCTTAGGTGACTACAGAGAAGGAAAGGGGGCAACAACAGTCATTCACTGGCTCAGACCGGAAGCCTCCCAACATCTGGAGAATATTGAAGTGGGGAAGTAAACCAGGTCTCCATACCAAGTGCCCATTCACGGAGCAGCAACCATGGCTCACCTCTGCCTTCCCCCAGTTGCTCTACTGGATCCCTGCCAGATGTGGATTCCCAATTCAGGCCCTTGTGCTATCCACTCATTGAAGAAAAATAATCTCTCTGGTGCACTGTAAAGCTATTCTTACCGCTACACTGAAGGAGGAATCAATTTTATTTTCAGGATGTAGGAAAGGCTGGATGTGAAAGGATGAAATAGTCAAGTGCTTCCTTACAATCTGCTTTGTAGACTGGGCACAGAAATGCGCAACTTTTGTTTGATGAGGGAGCAGTGATAAACTCTAGACCCTGATTCTCAAAAGCCTTATTAGCTTTACTGGCAACTCATAAATGTTTTGCCAGGAAAGTTGTGGCAACTCACAACTCTCGGCATGATCTCTACCTGTAAGGGGGCTGCCAGAGAAGAGTCAGAGTGGGATTATGAGGCTTCTCATCAATCTTATTTGGAGATACGTTTTGGCGTGAAAAACTGAACACGGATGATTCAAAAGTTTTCTGTCCAATTTGCAATATTCATTTCTCCTGTGAGATTGTAAAAATCCACTGAGTAATCACAGTTTGATAATACGACATGTATCACATTCATTCATTCATTCATTCATGTATGCAATGATTCAACATCTATTGATTAAGTCCTGTGTAGGTTTGGGTTGTGTTAGTTGCTCAGTCATGTCCGACTCTTTGGGACCCCATGGACTGTATAGCCCACCAGGCTCCTCTATCCATGGAATTCTCCAGGCAAGAACACTGGAGTGGGTAGCCATTCCCTTCACCAAGGGATCTTCCCAACCCAGGAACTGAACCTGGGTCTCTCACATTGTAGGCAGATTGTTTACTCTCTGAGCCACCAGGGTATTGGGAGTAAAATATTAAGTTAGACATGGCTCCATACCCATGTTGACCTCTTTGTCAATCCCCACTCCACTGTCTAACCCTCTACCTTTAGGTCACTGGAACAAAGAGAAGCCTGTCCATCAAGGGGACGACAGGGACTTCCCTAGCAGTTGTGTGGTTAGGGCTCCGTGCTTCCCCTGCAGGGGCCGGGGTTCAATCCCTGGTCAGGGAACTAAGATCCCATGAGTCATGTGGCACCACCAAAAAATAAAAATAAAAAGGAGGATAGCAACCTGGCTTGCAGAACAGATCACTGGCTTCTGGGCCTCAAATGGAGAAGACAGGTAGAGAACCACAAAACCTAGGACATGTCTGGAGAGAACCATGGTTATTATATTTTGGAGAAAGGAACCACTCTATGACACTAGGCTAGGGCAACAGATGAAATGCATGCTGAAATACCTGGGTGGATGGAGGAAGTGATCTCAAATCGGAACTGCAGCTGTCCACTCACATGATCTGTTGGAAGCCTACGGCCAAGGGTGTAGCTGACCACCCTGTCCCTAGAAGGAAACAAGCACCATCACAGATCTGGTAAATACCTGTTCTCCTAAAGGCCACACACTATGCCGGCAGGTGAGGTACCCAAGCCCAGGGAGGCCCTGTATTAGGAGGTGACGTCTGCTCAGGACTACACAAGATGGTCCTAAGGAAAAGATGGGAAAGTACATTTGCTCAATAGTAGTGAAAACTTCAATAAAGTCCTTATCGAATAATCTAAGGCAGGGATCAGTAAACTACAGTCCGTGGCCAAATCTGGCCCATCACTTGTTTTCATAATGCTGTGGGCTTTTTACATTTTTAAATGGTTAGAAAAAGAGCAGTAGAAGAGTAGCATTTTGTGACATGTAACTATGATACAAAATTCAAATTTGTTTCCGCAAATAAAAGTTTTATTGGAATGCAGTCATGCTTGTTAGTTTACTTCTTGTCTGGGCTGCTTTCATGCTACAGTTGCAGAGCTGAATAGTTGGGACAGAAACCATATGGCTGACACAGCCTGAAATATTTACTATCTGGCCCCTTACAGAAAGTTTGCCAATTTGTGTTTTAGAGAAAAAAAGAAGAAGAAAAAGACATGGATATCCTTTGCTTGCTTTTCCTGTGCAGGCTGACATTTTCCAAATAAGCCCTTAATTATGGACACGGCCAGCAGCAGATGCTTGTCTTGTAATAATCTAGCTAGCTAGCTACTTACCACTATCTATCTATCTATGGAAAGATGTAATCCTGATTCCCAGAGACCCTGTGGGATACTTCAGAAAGAGAACTGCTGCAGAGCAGAGCAAAACAAGACTTGTGGGCTGGGTCCACTGGCCTGTGACTTCCAATTACACCAACTCCAGGGTCCCACAGAGAGATTCTGAAACGCCACCCTGGACCCTGGCACCATTCCCTCTGCTCACCCAAGGCAATTTTTAATTACTAGGAAGACAATTATCCAGAGAGAAATCAATCTGATAGTTTGCTATTATAGTTTCATCAAAAATGCGGATTCAGCAGGATACAAGGTACCCTCCCTTGGCCTAAATAGGAAGAGTGACTACTCTGGGATATTCAGAAATGAACAAAGCCACTCTACCCAGTAATAACAAAGACATATTCCAAAATCAGTTGTTACTTAGATATTACATATTCATCCCATTTATTCATTTGTGACATTCAAATAAAAAGGTAAATCACTGGCTAATAGTGTTTCATTGTTTTCTTCCGAAAACACCAGCACTGTGAAACAACATATATCCCAGGGGTCCACTGACTTAGCATTTCTCTTTGGTAAGCGCTGGTTTCATGTTTGGAGTTCCTAGGAAGTCCATTAAATAAAGCATTACATGCAGGAAAATTAGAATGAGCTAAAATATCGACAAGGGCTTTGGTCAATATTATGAGGTAGGTCTACAATGACCATAAGAGAGAGATCCTGAACCCCAAACCTAGTTGGAATCAGAGGAGGCCTAAAGACAGTATCAGATAGTGAGACCACTTTATCAACAAATATTTTGTGAGCCTGCAATGTAAAAAGTGCTGCAGGTAATCCATAGCATGTAATGCATATCCTGCCTTTAAATAGCTTATACCCAACTGGGGGCATGAGACTGGTAAAGAGTTCTTAACTACATAAAGAGTTCCAGGCAGCGGTGATATTTCCGATATGAAGGCGGGTGAGAGTAGAGGACACAGTAAAAGGCAGATGGCTGAGGGCTGGGATGTTACAGGCAAAGGAATCGAGGGCACCTTCTGAGCAGCCTTTATTTTAAAAGGCATACAGTTTGCTATTTTAAAAATGAAGAGTTTGGAGTCATTTAGTCCGTATGTGCCATGGACAGGTTTATGTTCTTTATGTATATTCTTGTTTTAGTGGAAAATGCAAAAATCTTGTTTGACACACAACTGTAGCCTTGTAAATGTCAACTCTCTGCTATAAGGTTCTGATTACATGTCCTTGTATCATTCTAAGTATTGCACTGAGGCATATTCATGCCCAGAGAACCACATACAGCTTTACATGTTTCCAAATAGTTGCTATTACTTATAGAAATGCATATTATGTACAAGGATTTTTATCTGGTCAGAGGTTAATGAGAAACCTGAATATTATTTATTTATTTTAGTTTTTGACTGCACTGCATAGCATGTGGGATCTTAGTTCCTGATCAGGGATTAAACCTGGGCCCCCCTGCATTGGGAGTGTGGAATCTAAACCACTGGATCACCAGGCGTCTCAGGAACATTGAATGGACATGAATATAGAAGATACAAAATGCAGGTCATATACAACTAAACTATGTGAGCAGCATAATTGTGGTTGTTCCATAAGGATTCACGCTTTAAAAATTTTACACATTTTACCTAGCATTTTCTATAAACACTAGCATTTTTTAAGGCACTCTAGTCTAGTAACCCAGTATTTCATCTTTTTGTGGAAATGTCACAAATGATTAAATCCTACACACAAGACAGGCATGTGAATGAAATGATATCCTTCGTGGTAAAACAAATTTTAATTTCTATCTTTACAGAAAAATATGCTGCAGCAAGGCCTTCTTTCACTAGCATCTTAGGAAATTTTACTGTTGTGCATAAGTAACCAGAGGAAAACAAACAAGGGGAAAAAGAAGGGTCTGTTTAATAAAATATCATAGCTTGAACAACATAATAATGGGAGAAGCCAAGGAAATACAGCACCAGTCTTTCAGTTTGAGTCTCTGTGAGGCTGTATTGTTGCCTTTCTTGGGTCTGGCCTGCTGGCTGATGCCTAGTGATACAGAGCTCTTGGTCAAGGTTTACCCTATGGCATGTCTTTCCAGGAGTCTTTGAACGGGCATTGACAGCTTTCCCAAAAAGCGCTTGATGATGGGGCGGCTCTTGGCAAACTTGTCTTTCACCTCAATTTCCAGCACATCAGTGGGCAAGGACACAAAGTTGAATTGCTGCAATGAAAAACACATGACATCAATTAACTGTGAGGTGTGAGGGGTGGCCAATCCCCAGTCCATCTGCTTTGAATGACGTCATTGTCAAACATCCCAACAGCAATCTTTCTCTCTCTACTTGCCAACCTAAGTATATCCACCTATCTCAAGGTTTTAGAAACGCTGCGAACTCTATTTATTTCAGAAGTGAATAATGGCCACAATGAGATACCTCCTCAGTGCTTAAGAATAAGGTCCTTTCTCTCTTTTTTGGCAATTTGGATTGCGGGATATTAGTTCTCTGACCAGGGATCAAACCTGTGCCCAGGGCCATGGAATCTCTGAGTCCTAATCACTGGACCACATTGGAATTCCCTGAAAATAAAGTTATTCCCTGACATTCAGATAATAAAACCAGCCATAAAGGGAAAGAATGATACCCAGGCAGGCCTCACCATACTTGACTGAAGTTATCAACATAACTTCAGAAAAAACAAGCAAAACTCACAATTAGGGAAATGCACTTGGAATCAACACCATAACATTTTTTTTTCATGATTATAATGGCAGAGATCTTTTAAAGTTTGATCATACACTGCCTTCTGATCATACACTGCCTTCTGGTCAGTGGGAAGAGATAAGAACTCTCACTCTGTATTGATGGAAATGCACATTGATTCGACCCTTGGTAAGGGAATTGGTAATATTTCAGTTCAGTTCAGTTGCTCAGTTGTGTCGGACTCTTTGCAATACCATAAATTTCAGCACGCCAGGCTTCCCTGTTCATCACCAACTCCTGAAGCTTGCTTGAACTCATGTCCATCAAGTTGCTGATGCCAGCCAACCATCTCATCCTCCGTTGTCCCCTTCTCCTCCTGCCTTCAATCTTTCCCAGCATCAGGCTCTTTTCCAATGAGTTAGTTCTTAACATTAGGTGGCCAAAGTGTTGGAGTTTCAGCTTTAACATCAGTCCTTCCAATGAATATTCAAGACTGATTTCATTTAGGATGGACTGGTTGGATCTCCTTGCAGTCCAAGGAACTCTCAAGAGTCTTCTCCAACACCACAGTTCAAAAGTATCAATTCTTCGGTGCTCAGCTTTCTTTATGGTCCAACTTTCACATCCATACATGACTACTGGAAAAACCATAGCTTTGACTAGACGGACCTTAGTTGGCAAAGTAATGTCTCTGCTTTCTTAATTCATTGTTTAGGTTGGTTATAACTTTTCTTCCAAGGAGCAAGCATCTTTTAATTTCATGACTGCAGTCACCATTTCCGTGATTTTGGAGACCCTCAAAATAAAGTCTACCACTGTTCCCATTGTTTCCCCATGTATCTGCCATGAAGTGATTGAACTGGATGCCATGATCTTAGTTTTCTGAAGGTTGAGTTTTAAGTCAACTTTTTCACTTTCCTCTTTCACTTTCATCAAGAGGCTCTTTAGTTCTTCTTCACTTTCTGCTCTAAGGGTGGTGTCATCTACATATCTGAGGTTATTGATATTTCTCCTGGCAATCTTGATTTCAGCTTGTGCTTCATCCAGCCCAGCATTTTGCATGATGTACTCTGCATATAAATTAAATAAGCAGGGTGACAATACACAATCTTGACGTACTCCTTTTCCTATTTGAAACCAGTTTGTCGTTCCATGATCAGTTCTAACTCTTGCTTCTTGACCTATACACAGATTTCTCAGGAGGCAGGTAAGGTGGTCTGGTATTCCCATCTCTTTAAGAATTTTCCACAGTCTGTTGTGATCCACACAGTCAAAGGCTTAGGCATAGTCAATAAAGCAGAAGTAGATATTTTTCTAGAACTCTTTTGCTTTTTCAATGATCCAACAGATGTTGGCAATTTTATCTCTGACAAAAGATTCCTCTGCCTTTTCTAAATCCAGCTTGAACTTCTGGAAGTTCATGGTTCACATACTGTTAAAGCCTTGATTGCAGAATTTGGGGCATTAGTTTGTTAGTGTGTGCTGCTGCTGCTAAGTCGCTTCAGTTGTGTCTGACTCTGTGTGACCCCATAGACTGCAGCCAACCAGGCTCCCCCGTCCCTGGGATTTTCCAGGCAAGAACACTGGAGTGGGTTGCCATTTCCTTCTCCAATGCATGAAGTGAAAAGTGAAAGTGAAGTTGCTCAGTTGTGTCTGACTCTCAGCGACCCCATGGACTACAGCCTTCCAGGCTCCTGCGTCCATGGGATTTTCCAGGCAAGAGTACTGGAGTGGGGTGCCATATTAGTATGTATGAGATGAGTGCAATTGTGTGTTAGTTTGAACATTCTTTGGCATTGCCTTCTTTGGGATTGGAATGAAAACTGACCTTTTCCAGTCCTGTGGCCACTGCTGAGTTTTCCAAATGTGCTGGCATATTGAGTGCAGCACTTTCACAGCATTATCTTTTAGGATTTGTCTGGCTCTAGATGAGTGATCACACCATTGTGGTTATCTGGGTCATGAAGATCTTTTTTGTATAGTTCCTCTGTGTATTCTTGCCACCTCTTCTTAATATCATCTGCTTCTGTTAGGTCCATACCATCTCTGTCCTTTATTGTACCCATCTTTGCATGAAATATTCCCTTGGTATCTCTAATTTTCTTGAAGGGATCTCTAGTCTTTCCCATTCTATTGTTTTCCTTTATTTCTTAGCATTGATCACTGAGGAAGGCTTTTTTATCTCTCTGTGTGATTCTTCTGAACTCTATATTCAAATGGCTTTATCTTTCCTTTTCTCCTTTGTCTTTAGCTTCTCTTCTTTTCTCAGTTATTTGTAAGGCCTCCTCAGAAAACCATTTTGCTTTTTTTACATTTCCTTTTCTTGGGGATGTTCTTGATCACTGCCTCCTGTATAATGTTATGAACCTCCATCCATAGTCCTTCAGGCACTCTGTCTATCAGATCTAATCCCTTGAATCTATTTCTCTCTTTCACTGTATAATTGTAAGGGATTTGATTTAGGTAACACCAAAAGTGAAGAGGAACTAAAAAGCCTCTTGATGAAAGTCAAAGAGGAAAGTGAAAAAGTTGGCTTAAAGCTCAACATTCAGAAAACGAAGATCATGGCATCTGGTCCTGTCGCTTCATGGGAAATAGATGGAGAAACAGTGGAAACAGTGTCAGACTTTATTTTTCTGGGCTCCAAAATCACTGCAGATGGTGACTGCAGCCAGGAAATTAAAAGACGCTTACTCCTTGGAAGAAAAGTTATGACCAACCTAGACAGTATATTCAAAAGCAGAGACATTACTTTGCCGACTAAGGTCCTTCTAGTCAAGGCCATGGGTTTTCCTGTGGTCATGTATGGATGTGAGAGTTGGACTGTGAAGAAAGCTGAGTGCCGAAGAATTGATGCTTTTGAACTGTGGTGTTGGAGAAGACTCTTGAGAGTCCCCTGGACTGCAAGGAGATCCAACCAGTCCATTCTGAGGGAGATCAACCCTGGGATTTCTTTGGAAGAAATGATGCTAAAGCTGAAACTCCAGTATTTTGGCCACCTCATGTGAAGAGTTGACTCATTGGAAAAGACTCTGATGCTGGGAGGGATTGGGGGCAGGAGAAGGGGACAACCGAGGATGAGATGGGTAGATGGCATCACTGACTCGATGGACGTGAGTCTGGGTGAACTCCGGGAGTTGGTGATGGACAGGGAGGCCTGGCGTGCTGTGATTCATGGGGTTGCAAAGAGTCGGACATGACTGAGCGACTGAACTGAACTGAATGGTCTAGTGATTTTCCCTACTTTCTTCAATTTAAGTCTGACGTTTGCAATAAGGAGTTCATGATCTGAGCCACAGTCATCTCCTGGTCTTAATTTTGCTGACTGTATAGAGCTTCTCCATCTTTGGCTGCAAAGAATGTAATCAATCTGATTTTGGTAATGACCATCTGCTGATGTCCACATGTAGAGTCGTCTCGTGTTGTTGGAAGAAGGTGTTTGCTATGACAAGTGCGTTCTCTTGGCAAAACTCTTAGGCTTTGCCCTGCTTCATTTTGTTCTCCAAGGCCAAATTTGCCTGTTACTCCAGGTATCTCTTAACTCCCTACTTTTTCATTCCAGTCACCTATGATGAAAAGGACATCTTTTTTGAGTGTTAGTTCTAGAAGGTCTTGTAGGTCTTCATAGCACTGTTCAGCTTCTTCAGCACTACTGGTTGGGGCAGAGACTTGGATTACTGTGATTTTGAATGGTTTGCCTCGGAACGAACAGAGATCATTCTGTAATTTTTGAGAGTGCACCCAAGTACTGCATTTTGGACTCTTTTGTTGACTATGAGGGCTACTTCATTTCTTTTAAAGGATTCTTGTCCACAGTAGTAGGTATAATGGTCATCTTGAGTTAAATTTGCCCATTCCAGTCCATTTTAGTTCATGATTCCTAAAATGTCAATGTTCATTCTTGCCATCTCTTGTTTGACCACTTCCAAATTACCTTGATTCATGGACCTAACATTCCAGGTTCCTATGTAATATTGTTCTTTACAGTATCGGACTTTACTTTCATCACCAGTCACATCCACAACTGGGCATTGTTTTTGCTTTGGCTCTGTCTATTCATTCTTTCTAGAGTTATTTCTCCACTCTTCTCCTGTAGCATATTGGGCACCTATCGACCTGGGCCAGGAGTTCATCTTTCAGTGTCATATTTTTTTGTCTTTTCATACTGTCATGGGGTTCTCAAGGCAGGAATACAGAAGTAGTCTGCCATTGTCTTCTCCTGTTGACCACATTTTGTCAGAACTCTCCACCATGACCCATGCGTCTTGGGTGGCCCTACATGGCATGTTTCATGGGTCCTTGTTATCAATTTGACTAGTTTTCTGTGATTGTGGTTTTCATTCTGTCTGCCCTCTGATGGATAAGGATAAGAGGCTTATGGAAACTTCCTGGATGGAGAAACTGACTGTAGGGGAATCTGGGTCTTGTTCTGATGGACGGGAAAATGCTCAGTAAATCTTAGTCCAATTTTCTGTCGATGGGCAGGGCTATGTTCCCTCCCTGTTGTTTGACCTGAGACCAAACTATGGTGGAGGTAATGAAGATAATGGCAACCTCCTTCAAAAGGTCCCCTTCATGCACTGCTGCACTCTGTGCCCCTGACCTTGTAGCAGGCCACCACTGACCCACACCTCTGCTAGAGACTCCTGGACACTCACAGGTAAGCCTGGGTCAATCTCTTGTGGAGTCACTGCTCCTTTCTCCTGGGTCTTGGTGTGCACAAGGTTTTATTTGTGCCCTCCAAGAGTCTGTTTCCCCAGTCTTATGGAAGTTCTGTAATCAAATCCTACTGGCCTCCAAAGTCAAAGTCCCTGGGGGTTCTCAGTCCCTTTGCTAGATCCTCACATTGGGAAATCTGTTGTGGTTCCTAGAACTTTCTTAACAGTGCAAAAATTTATTTGGTATAATTGTTCTTCAATTTTTGGTAATATCTACTGGCATTTAAATTACAAATTCTGTTTAACCCAGAATTATACTTCTAGGACTTTTCCTTCTGGAATAATTTGCATGTGTGTTCAAAATTATGTTTTTTATAAGGACGTTCAATGAGCATTATTAACCATCATAAAAGGCTGGAAAAATGTAAAAAATATCTAGCAATAGGAAGCCAGCTAAATGAAGGATCATAAATCTTTGAAATGCAGAACTCTGCTGTCATTAAAAAGAAATAGGTAAATAAATATGCTCTCACTGAAATGACATGTGACATACTAAGTGAAAAAAGGCAAGATGTGAATAAAAATGTGAAGAGTGGGAACCCATTTGTACTTTGAATTGCAAAGAAAATGCCTTGAGGGTATGTGGCCTCCTGGGGGTCGGAGAGGGGGAGAAAGCAGATCTTTTTCTTTCTATTCTACACTATTCATTTTTTATTCAGCATACTGTAGGACTTTTAAAACAAGAGCAGCAACAATTGAAGGAAGACTGTGATCATCAGAAGATGGATGTCTTGGCCAGAAAGTGTAGAAAAGGAGAAAGAGGTAAACGCTTTCATTGCCCAGTTCAGACTATTTGGGGTGGGGAAGGTCTTGATGGCACATTACAGTATCCTTAATCAACGGTTGTGAAACAGCTGAAATATATTTATTTTCTTCCATTCTGATTAATTCCTAACAGTAATCTTTTTTACTTTAGTTGATTTTTAATTTCAGAGGTTAAATATTAGTATATCAGGTATGCCAATGTTAATATCAGTCAGGATGGGCTGAGGCACAGTGCAGTAATGACCAAATTCCAAGTCTCAGTGACTTACAGCAGCAAAGAGTTGTTCTTTGCTCACACTGGCTCTGTGGCTGGCAAAGGAAACCACTCATTAGTCACTCAGGGAGCCAGGCTGATGGAATGGACACGCTCTCAAACATTGCCAGCCACAGTGACAGAAGGAAAGAGAACTCTGGAGGGTCCTTCTCTTGCAAATAAGTGCTCACTTTCAAACCCAAGTCTTCATCACAGCTAGACACACACCCCAGCCACCCACAGAGAACAGGAGGTGTGATGTTACCACGTGTCTGGGAGATACAGAACAAAAATATTTGGCAAACAGCAATAATGACTTCCATGCCCACCATGTGGTGCTTCTAATTTCCATTACAAATGAGTTTTAGTTAACATCTATATAATTCATATGATATCACTCATATGTGGAATCTAATTTTTTTTAAGTGATACAAATGAACTTATTTCCAAAATAAGTCTGTTCTGAAACAGACTTAAGATATCAAAAAAAAAACAAACTTACCAAATAGGAAATGTATGGTGGAGGGAAGTATCAGGAGCTTGGAATGAACACATACACTACTGTACATAAGACAGATAACCAGGGAATTCCCTGGTTGTCCAGTGGAAAGGATTTGGTACTTTCATTTCTGTGGGCCCCAGGTTCAATCCCTGGTCATGGAACTAAGATCTCACATGCAGCATGGCCCCCCGCAAAAAGATAGATAACCAACAAGGACCTGTGGGAATTCTACTCAATATGAGAAAAGAATATAAAAAAGAATGAATATATTTATATGTATAACTGAATCACTTTGCTGTAACACCTGAAACTAACGCAACATTGTAAATCAACTATATTCCAATAAAATTTTTAAAAATTAACTAAAAAAGTCCCCAAAACATCTATGTAATTCCCAAGAATCAATCATTTATGGCACTGACAAAATTGGACTTACAGACACACTAAGCTTGAGGATGAAACTCAGGAATTGGATTCTCCTCCAAGCAGGCCTGACTGCATGAACATCCCAGTGCCCAACTATCTTATGTCCCAAAACTTCCATATCTTCTGCCCAGTAATTCTATTCTGACATGTACTATAATGGGTCTCCTAATGCTTGACCATAGACTCAAGTGCATTGCAGTAGATGTAGATGATAGAATAGTTTATAATTTTCTAAATCACACTAACATATGATTAGACTAAATATGCAATTACAATTATAACACATTAAATGACAAGATAGAAAATGTTTGTTTTCCAATGCTAAGTGACAAAAGCAGGAAACATATAACTCATGATCACAATAATACGAGTGAAATGAACAGAAAAAAGACTGGAAAGAATCACAACAAATTTTAATAGCGGTTGCTTTATCGAGTAAGATTTTGTCCCCCCACCATTTTTTCTCTGATGAGCATGAGTTATTTTTATAATAATTATGAAAAACATAATCACTTTTTTAAAAAACAAGAGTATTTCTGGCTCTAGTAGCCTACATGGGACATAGAAGTCGCTTACCGAGACATACTCTGAAACTTGGCAGCAAATCCTGAGTTCTTTCCTCCCTTTACAAAGTCTTCCTTCTCAGCCTCTCTTCACATATCCACCCCTTCATCAATGGCATCAAACCTTCCCCACCATGCCCTTACTTCCATGCCATGGTTTACTGGAGTCTATATAAACCATCAGCTAGGTTAGTTCTTTATTTTAAATTGTTATTGGAGTATAGTTAAGATGCAATGTTGTGTTAGTTTCAAAGTGTCCAGCAAAAGTCAATCAGTTATACATATATCCATTCTTTTTCAGATTCTTTCCCCATATGGGTTATTACAGAACATTATACAGGTCACTTTATATTTTTAGTGTATTAACTGATTAAAAAATTTTAAATATAACTGTTTAGAATGTCTGTAAATAATGGCTGCAGAGTTTTCAGAGAATCCTGCTTCTGACCTACACTAACGCAGCAAAACTGCCTTTCCCTCCCCTCATAAATGGTCATTCTTGATTGTTCCCTTTAATTACTGAAGATCCTCTGGAGAAGGGAATAGCAATCCACTCCAGTATTCTTGCTTGGAGAATTCCAGAGAAACCTGGTGGGCTACAGTTCATGAGGTCGCAAAGAGTTGAACACGACTGAGTCACTAACACACACACACATACAGGCCAGGTTCTTTTAAGAACCAGTGAGCACCTCTAAAAATGTAAAAACCTGTCTATTCCTGAGCAAACTACTTGTGCCCATGAGCCTGAGGCCAGGGTGATGTATTCTGTCTGGCTGCAGACCTGGCTGCTTCTTTGAGCCCTTGAAGAACTTGTGGAGTGAGGTGGACTTGGCTTTTTTCTACATTTGCACATCTCAGTTCTTGACTTTTTTATGCATGACCTCACTGAAACTTAGCTTCTTCAACTGTAGACTGGGAAAAGAAGGTCCATATCCTGTTAGATGAACTGCAACCTTAGCTTCTTCAACTGTAGACTGAGAAAAGAAGGTCCATATCCTGTTAGATGAAACTGCATCCTTCTCTCTCTATTCCAGACTCTACCTGCCCTGTCCTCTAGCATCTCCTTCTCCTTCTGATTCTCTAATTTTTGGACTTTTTAAAAAATTTACTACCTTATTTCATAAATGGTCAGGCCAGAAGGCAGACAGATCAGGTGAGACAACTGAGAAATGAAGAGGAATCCTGGCAGGCAAAAAGGAAAAGGCAGCACATATGTGGACAGGCTAAATGTCAGTGAGAGCTATGGTATGCGGGAAAGAAGAGGCCACAAGTTTCCAAGACTGGATTTGCAAGATTGATGGCATGCAGGAGGATTAATAGCTGGAAGAGAAGGGCTGAGTGACTGAATGTCCCAAAGCAATGAAGGCACAGAGTGATAGAAATAGGGGTTGGGTATGGAAGAATATTAGATTGTAAAGAGAGACCTGGAGAGCTTGTGATGTTTTCACATGATCTTTTGCATAAGCACTGGAATGGATGACTAGGGTGGAAATAAGGTCAATGAGATTGAGGAGGTCGAGGAAACAGGATGCCTGATAGGTCATTCATGTGGAAACTGATCATCTAGGACAACGGCTGGTCTTGGGTAGAAAGGGAAGATGATGCCACAGATAGAAAGGACTGATTGTAGCCAAGTAACAAATGGGACCCATTATTGCCTTGATGTAACCACGCAATAAGGACATCAGTGTGAGAAAGGATACCATAATCAAAAAGGAAGAAAGAGTTGTGAAAAATTTCAGAGACATATTCAGCATGACTTGGAAAGTATTTTCACTTACACATCTCAGAGAATAAAGCATCTGCCTGCAATGTAGGAGACCAGGTTTGATCCATGGGTTGGGAAGATCCCCTGGAGAAAGAAATGGCAACCCATTCCAGTATTCTTGCCTGGAGAATCCCATGGACAGAGAAGCCTGGTGGGCTACAGTCCATGGGGTCACAAAGAGTTGAACACGACTGAGTGACTTCATTTCACTTCACTCAGTGAGAGTGAAGTGAAGAGAGAAAGAAAGACCTCAGTCTGAGAGAGCAGAAGTCCAGTTGATTCATTATGTCCACTTACAAACTTATGGAATTTGGGAAAGGTTGAGAACTGAAAAGTGGTAGCAATGGTTAATTTGTTTTGGGTCATGTTACATTTGAAGAGGTAGGAGGATGCTGAGGAGTAGGGCAGGAATAATAACTTGAAGCCATGATTGGATGCCTGGTGATGCAGGGGAGGAATGGTCCTAATTGTTGTGTGAAATGGGTTATGATATGCAGTTAAAAGGGCATCTAATTTTGTCTCTCTTCTCTTGTAGACATAAGGAGAAAATAAAATACCAACTCCATTCACAAGAGGCTGCCTGGTGCCATTCAGTCAACACTATTATTCATTACTAATGAAAGTTAAATGGACTAGGCTTGGTGTTTCCTGTGCAAAAGTTTTCAAAGGAGAAGGAAAGCATGAAGGGAGTAAATGGAGCATGCAAACTGCAGCTACTCTTCTTTAGAATTATGCATGCTATATGACTTTCAATTCAGGCAGCACTATTCATTGAGTTTAAAAAATGAACTTAAAAATAGTGTTGCCTAAAGTCAACAAAAGACAGAAAAACAACTTCACTAGCAGAGCAACCACTGAATCAAGAGCAATGCTTTTTCTCTCTCACTAGCAACAGGGTTTCATATTAAGAGGTGATGCTCCTGAATTCTGGGTATAGGAGACCTACTTCCAAGCAGTATGCAGCCTGACTCTATTCTGGGAAAGATGTGCCAGAATCCTGCTGGGGAGCGAGCCTTGTATCTGCAGGAAATCGAATTGCTTTGAATCATAAAGGCTGCTTTTATAAATTTGTGATTTTTTACTTCTTCCTTTGGGTTAATACGGTCCCCTCACTTCATGGGAAATAGATGGGGAAACAGTAGAAACAGTGTCAGACTTTATCTTTTTGGGCTCCAAAATCACTGCAGATGGTGACCGCAGCCATGAAATTAAAGATGCTTACTCCTTGGTAGAAAAGTTATGAGCAACCTAGATAGCATATTCAAAAGCAGAGACATAACTTTGCTGACTAAGGTCTGTCTAGTCAGGCCATGGTTTTTCCTGTGGTCATGTATGGATGTGAGAGTTGGACTGTGAAGAAGGCTGAGTACTGAAGAATTGATGTTTCTGAACTGTGGTGTTGGAGGTGAATCTTGAGAGTCCCTTGGAGTGCAAGGAGATCCAACCAGTCCATTCTGAAGGAGATCAGCCCTGGGATTTCTTAGGAAGGAATGATGCTAAAGCTGAAACTCCAGTACTTTGGCCACCTCATGCGAAGAATTGACTCATTAGAAAAGACTCTGATAGTGGGAGGGATTGGGAGCAGTAGGAGAAGGGGACGACAGAGGATGAGATGGTTGGATGGCATCACCGACTCACTGGACATGAGTCTGAGTGAATTCCGGGAGCTGGAGACCTGGCGTGCTGCGATTCATGGGGTTGCAAAGAGTCGGACATGACTGAGCAACTGAACTGAACTTGAACTTGGGTTAATATACAAAATATATAAAAAACTCATAAACCTCAAAAACAAAAATCCAACCAATTAAACGATGACCAAAGGACCCGAATAGACATTTTTCCAAAGGCATACAAATGACTAACAGGGACATGAAAAGGTATTCTACATTACTAATCATCACGAAATGCAAAGGCACAAGTAGATATCACCTTGTGCCTGTTAAGATGTCTACTATTAAAAAGATAAGCAATAACAAGTGTTGGTAAGGATGTGGATAAAATGTAATCCTTGAACTTTGTTGGTGAGTATATAAACTGGTACAAGCACTGTGGAAAACAGCACACAGGTTCCTTAAGAAACTAAAAGTGGGACTTTCATATGATTCAACAATCCTATTTCTGGGTATATATCCAAAGGAAAATCAATAACTCAAAAAGATATCTAAATTACCATGTTCACTGAAGCATTATTCATAATAGCCAATGTATGGAAACAACCTAAGTGTCCACTGACAAATAGACAAAGGAGATGATATATACATGTGTGTGTGCATACAGTAGAATATTATACAGCCATAAAATAGAAGGAAATCCTGCCATTTGCAACACATAGATGAACCTGGAGGGCATTATGTTAAGTGAAATGAGCCAAAGACAAACAGTGCATGACATATGTGGAATTAAAAAAACAAGAGTTGAACTCATAGAGAGTTGAATGGTAGTTGCCAGGGTCTGAGAGAGAGAGGGGAAGTTGGGAGAGGCTGCTGGGGTACAAACTTTCAGTTATAACTAAATCTTAGAATCTAATGTAGAATATGATGCTCATAGTTAGCAATACTTTTGTATAACTGAAACTTTCTAAGAGAATAAAACTTAAGCATTCTCAATTGAAAAAAAAGGTAAAAAAAATATTTGAAAGAGTATACAGCATGCTATGTGAAGTCAAGTGGGCCTTAGGAAGCATCACAACGAACAAAGCTAGTGGAGGTGACAGAATTCCAGTTGAACTATTTCAAATCTTGAAAGATGATGCTGTGAAAGGGCTGCACTCAATATGCCAGCAAATTTGGAAAACTCAGCAGTGGCCACAGGACTGGAAAAGGTCAGTTTTCATTCCAATCCCAAAGAAAGGCAATGCCAAAGAATGTTCAAACTAACACACAATTGCACTCATCTCACACGCTAGTAAAGCATGCTTAAAATTCTCCAAGCCAGGCTTTAGCAGTACGTGAACTGTGAACTTCCAAATGTTCAAGCTGGTTTTAGAAAAGGCAGAGGAACAAGAGACCAAACTGCCAACATCCCCTGGATCATGGAAAAAGCAAGAGAGTTCCAGAAAAACATCTATTTCTGCTTTATTGACTATGCCAAAGCCTTTGACTGTGTGGATCACAAGAAACTGTGGAAAATTCTGAGAGAGATGGGAATACCAGACCACCTGACCTGCCTCTTGAGAAATCTGTATGCAGGTCAGGAAGCAACAGTTTAGAACTGGACATGAAACAACAGATTGGTTCCAAATAGGAAAAGGAGTACATCAAGGCTGTATATTGTCACCCTGCTTATTTAACTTATATGCAGAGTACATCACGAGAAACACTGGGCTGAAAGAAGCACAAGCTGGAATCAAATTGCCAGGATAAATATCAATAACTTCAGATATGTAGATGACACCACCCTTATGACAGAAAGTAAAGAAGAACTAAAGAGTGTCTTGAAAGTGAAAGAGGAGAGTGAAAAAGTTGGCTGAAAGCTCAACATTCAGAAAACTAAGATCATGGCATCTGGTCCCATCACTTCATGGGAAATAGATAGGGAAACAGTGGAAACAGTGTCAGACTTTATTTTTCTGGGCTCCAAAATCACAGCAGATGGTGACTGCAGACATGAAATTAAAAGATGCCTACTCCTTGGAAGGAAAGTTATGACCAACCTAGACAGCATATTCAAAAGCAGAGACATTACTTTGTCAACAAAGGTCTGTCTAGTCAAGGCTATGGTTTTTCCAGTACTCATGTATGGATGTGAGAGTTGGATTATAAAGAAAGCTGAGTGCCAAAGAATTGATGCTTTTAAACTGTGGTGCTGGAAAAAACTCTTGCAAGTCCCTTGGACTGCAAGGAGATCCAACCAGTCCACCCTAAAGGAGATCAGTCCTGGGTGTTCATTGGTAGTACTGATGTTGAAGTTGAAACTCCAATACGTTGGCCACCTGATGCGAAGAGGTGACTCAGTTGAAAAGACCCTGATGCTGGAAAAGATTGAGGGCAGGAGGAGAAGGGGATGACAGAGGATGAGATGTTTGGATGGCATCACTGACTCAATGGACATGGGTTTGGGTGTACTCTGGGAGCTGGTGATGGACGGGGAGGCCTGACATACTGTGGTTCATGGAGTTGCAGAGAGTTGGACATGACTGAGTGACTGAACTGAACTGACAGGATGCTATGTGGCCTCAGATTTGGCATTTCTGTGTTCATAAAAAATGTTAGGTCACTAAGTGATCCACACCTGTAGAGACAGGCTAACAGTTGAGGCCAGAACCCCTACTCTTCCCTCTACCATCTGGCAGCCCATAAATTGAGGAAATCTCTATCTCCCCCTTTCCCAATCATAGTTCCCAAAAATTGAGCCATTACCCCTGTAGGAAAAATGAGGGGATCCCCAGACATCTACCATGATTTCATTTCTCTTGAAGGTATTGGAATGAGGGGAAGGGAGAAAAGAACAGAATGTCTCCTTTCAGTCCCAGACCCTCAAACCACAATCCTGGTCTATGGTGGATAGGAGGAAAAGAGATTTAAACTGAGCATGAAACTAGACTTGATTGGATTATTTACAACTAAAAATGATCAGAAAGTTATAGCACATGCCCAAGACATCTTTAAGAGATAGTTGAGCATGGCTGAATGCAGAGGGTGGAAGAAATTAACAAATGATTGTGGTATCACACCACTGAATTGAGGCAACTTAACTAAGCAGACTGTATATCTTACCCATCTATCTATCTATAGTGTGTGGTTTGGCAGGCATATAAAATATCTGTTTCTCTAATATTTTCTTGGTTATTTTAGCTGGGTTTGAAACCTTACTGCTAACTCCATCATTATGGATCTGCCATCTACTGTTCCACATTATGTGTGGGCTGCATAATTACCCCTTTCACTTACCCTGCACGTCACTGGACTTGCACTGTATTTCTTCTGTGTGTTTCTCTCACAGATACACTAAGTTATACTCATACCCACTAAGTGCCTCCCTTAAATAACATATTCTTTCAGCCAAAGTTGGATACAGCCTAAATGTTAACCATAAGCTTTTACAAAAATAAAATCTCAGAAAATGTGAGATTAGCTAATTAATCACGGAATTACTATAATAATAATTTTGTAATACATGAAATCAATAGCTTAAACACGGTAATTCAGTCATTACAAAATTTCAAATTAAAGTCATTGATAAAATGACAAGAACTCTATTGATTTTCCTTTGATATTTTTAACTTAAGATGCTGTCATTTATTTTTTATTTTTATTTTATTTTATTTTTTTGTGTGTTTAATAAAATTTTATTAAAGTATAAAGGAGATAGAGAAAGCTTCTGACATAGGCATCAGAAGGGGGTAGAAAGAGTACCCGCTTGTTAGTGTTAGCAATGAAGTTATATACTCTCCATAAATCCAAAGAATGTCTGGAGGTTGTAAAGTCCTCACCAGACCTACTCCCATAATTTACATTTTTAGATAACAGAATTAGCCAGAAGGTTTAATCTAGAGACTGTCCTGTCCTCAGGCATAATACATTGTTGTTATATAATCCTAAGGAATGTAGAGAAGGAAAAAATGTTGTCCTTTCTTCCTCCTTGAGAATTCCAGACCCCTCTCTCCTTGGGGACCCCTAGACTTCTTATCAACCTGCCTAGGAAATGACTCTCTCATTCCCCCCTTTTCTTTTAGGAGAATTATGTTGCCTAGGGAAAAGGGGCGTCGTTCTCGTTCCATAACTGCTTCCGAGCTGAGAAGGGGTGTTGTCCCTAAATTGGTGAGGCAACATATTCTCCTCATCCTCATATTGAGGATATATGATCCGGGGGCCCCAAGTAGTAGTTGGAGGCAGCTGCAGCAGTACCAGGAGTCTGAGCAACCATTTGTAACTTAAAGGCTTTCATGCGGCTAGAAACAAATCCAGTTATACAGTTACAAATACAGGGAGTAAACAGCAAAAACAAAACAATCAGAATCAAAATTAAAAGTCACATTATTTCTATAGCTAAAGCGCAACGTATTGCACCAGTCCATTTTACATCTCCACTTCAAGGAAAGGACTTTCTCCAAGTCTGTGAATACCTTCGACAACAATCACATGCGATGCCTCTTCTTCATCTGATGACATCTACCAACCCTAAGATGCTGTCGTTTATATTGACTTTTGTTTGTATTCCTTTATTAACTTTATTCTAGGCTAATTATCTAAAGTACTTTTAAAATGCTGAGAAAGCAAAATAAATTAAAGCCTGGTATAACTTGAGATTTTTCACTGGGCACAGCATTACTTCCTGCAATACAAGTCTGATGGAGAAAAAGATGGGGACCTACTAGTAGAGCCCCAGAAGAAAGGAATCAGTCAGAAATGGGCCTTGCTGAAGTGGGCTTTCTGCTCAGTAAGGAAAGAGAGGCCAAAGAATTTGGCCATTTCTATAATATGACTTAGTCCCTATTGGCTATTTCTTTTTCATTTTTTAAATGTGGCCAGTTTGTACAGATATGCCAAGGACGACTGCATATCACCTCTGAAATTCCGTGGGTTTTCCTTCCACTTGCCTGCCTTTCCTGGTCCTAGTTCCTAAACCCACGTCTTTGACTCATCTGTTGTTGATCTCTATTTTTCTCAAGGCTGCATGCTCAGAAATCCACTTTGATAGATTCTGCCTGACTGTAGCCTTACCTTTGATTTTTTCCTATCAGCCAAAATATGACGTTGCTGCTGGTGTTGGTCTTTAGCTTAATAAATTTCAATCTATGAAAGAGACTACTCGATTCCAGCTCTGATTTGTAGTGTTTGCGTTTTTCTTGGTGTTCATACGTACACCATGGCTGATCTCGCTTCATTATGTGCAGTCAGGAAGAGATGCGCATGGTGGCGCCTGGGAGCCCACATGTGCTGCTCCAGCACACTGCCTGTCCCATGGATGGGTGTCCTAAGCCACCCCTCCTCCAGTTCACTCTATTTCTCCATGAGAAATTTGGTTTTACAGCTCCTCTCAAAACCTCCACTTCCATCTAATTTTTTTTCAGAGGCTGCAAAATGATGCTAACAGACAAATACAAGGAATACTTTAGCCAGTGGACATCAGATTGTTTGAATCCTAGGTTTAGTGGATGAGCCTTGGGCATCACCTGGGAACTAGAGGCAGTACCACTGGAGTTTTTAAGTTGGTGTTCCATTCACGAGTCCCTTTTATTAGAGTTTAGCTAAAGAAAGAACTGATTTGGTCTTTACATGATGGTTGTCTATATCAAAGACCTTCAAGAGCTGTCTTTTTAAACTATTGTCCTGTGCAGGGCTGCTAGTTAGGGCTTCTTGCATTCTAGCCACTGGTGCCAGCTTTGCATTTTAAAGAATGCTTTTCTTCCATAAAAGTGAATTTTGGGTTTATAATCTCGTTTACCTTGTCCAGGTCAAGTGCAATTTAATTTCTGATTAAATTACTTAATTTTTATCCATCAGGACTAAAGTTAATCTATTTAAAATCAATTAGTTTGGTTAAAACTCATTGCTGCTGCTGCTGCTAAGTCGCTTCAATCGTGTCCGACTCTGTGCGACCCCACAGACGGCAGCCCACCAGGCTCCCCCGTCCCTGGGATTCTCCAGGCAAGAACACTGGAGTGGGTTGCCATTTCCTTCTCCAATGCATGAAAGTGAAAAGTGAAAGTGAAGTCGCTCAGTCGTGTCCGACTCTCAGCGACCCCATGGACTGCAGCCTACCAGGCTCCTCCGTCCATGGGATTTTCCAGGCAAGAGTACTGGAGTGGGGTGCCATTGCCTTCTTCATAAAACTCATTAGGGCTGGCTTATTACAGTAATCACTAAGCTATTGTGCTTTGTGGGGATCAAGGGCTTCAGCCAGGCACCTGTATCTATCCCTAGAGGGGATGTTTTTAACCTAAGCTGGTCTGCTTGCTCTACTCAATCAGGTTTTTGTAATTTCCCCACTCAGTAGGTCTCATTCTTACTTACTCATGATGATATGGGGTTGACTGAACATGATAACTATAAAAGATATATGATATATATCATGATATATAAAATAATACATGATATATAAAAGAATCCTCTTAAGCCTGACCCTTGTGAGTATCTGTTCATGTATGACTCAAGTTGTCAGGGCAGTGGCTTGTGGTTTGGTTAAATGTAGGGAATGTCTTTGTTGTTGGTTTCTGACTCAGAGTCAACCCCAGCACTAGAAGCTACTCTGCTCTACCTGTACTGTTTGATGTTCCTCTCACATGACAGAGCCCTCCTTTAAGTGCACTGTAGCTGGGGGTATTGAAGGGACCCAGTGGACAAAAGTGAGTCACAACAACTAATTATAGTTACATCTATACTTCTCCATGTTCACCACTATTCTGCTCCAAGATTCACTGTCTCCCACTTCAGTTCAGTTCAGTTCAGTCGCGCAGTCGTGTCCGACTCTTTGCGACCCCATGAATCGCAGCACGCCAGGCCTCCCTGTCCATCAACTTGGAGACAAACAGAGATCATTCTGTCATTTTTGAGATTGCATCCAAGTACTGCATTTTGGACTCTTTTGTTGACCATTTGAAGACCCAGAATAGCCAAAAAAAAAAAAAAAAAAGAAGAGGCAGAGACTGGAGGGACGCTGTTCAGGGACAGCTGGAGCCACTAAAAGTTGGAAGAGGCAAAGAAGGTTACTCCCCATGAGCCTTAAGAGGGAGCACGTCGGCCTTGCTGACACCTCATGCTGGATTTCCAGCCTGCAGAACTGGAAGGAACGGCATTTCTGATGTTGCCATTGGTTATGCATCCCTAAGAAACCAACACACGGGCATAAAGGACTGCATTTGGGCCACCGATGACCAGTTCATGCTCCAGAGCTCACTGCTGGGTCCCTGAGGTTCTGTCAGGCCTGAATCATGTGCAGCTTCTTCTTTTGCTCAATCTGCTTTCTTCCTTCCTCCTTTCACAGATTTTGATCCCTAATAAACAACTCACACTCCAAAGTCGGTCTCATTGTTTCTGGAGAACTCAGCATGGCATGCTATACTAAGATATTTGTTAAATGAGTAAGTTAAGTAGACAGTGAGTTCCTGCAAAGCAAGCAGAATGGAATGTTGTGCTCAGTCAAGCCCGACTCTTTGAGACACCATGCACTGTAGCCCACCAGGCTCCTCTGTCCATGGAATTCTCCAGGCAAGACCACTGGAGTGGATTGCCATTTCCTCCTCTAGGGGATTTTCCCGACCCAGGGAATCAAACCCAGGACTCTTGCATTGCAGGCAGATTCTTTACCAACTGAGTCACCTGGGAAGCCCTTATCTGGGAGGCGAGAACTGTGTCTTATTCATGCTGACAACCTTAAAGTTTAGGACAGTGTCTCACACAGAATACGTGGCTTCTTGCCCCCCTACACGGGAACAGACTGCGAATCCCGACTGGAAATTCCCGTTTACCCCTACCTCTCTCTGCAAGTGATGGTTCGGGGATGTTGGTTGCCTTGAGTTAATTTGTATCGAACAGTTAAGCGTCTTTAAAGTGGTTCGATACTATTTATTATTATTTTTTTTTAACTCACGCATGACTGTCGTGAGCATATTATGCCCCCTTTCAGAAGTGTTGCAACACGTGACTCTAACCATATTTAATTAATAAACCTACCTTTTGAGGGGGATGCTTAAAGCTCTTTGCAAAAGTTAGGGATCTGAGATCTATAGGGAAATATGTTTCTTCCTATTCCTTATTGGATTAATTTGTAATCCCATTATAAGTACCTCTACCATCTTGCTTTTTTAAAAGTCATAGATTGCATACAAATATACCTGTTAGTAAAAATTGGAAGGCCCAATTTACATTTGAGATGTGTCCATACTGCAAAATATTGCAAAACACAAGAACACTTGGAAAAAAAATTGACCTTACCAGCAATGGATTAGGTCAGAGAAGCACCTTAGGCCCCGAATTTAAGCTTATACTCACCTTCAGGCAAATATAGGGAGTGTCTGCATCGTTAAAATTTGAGTCCTAGGTATATCTGCCTTCATCCAAGTCCCTGGACCTGAGACGTTACTCTTGGAGATGTAAACCTATGAGGAAATTTAGTATAGAAAAATAGCAATACTTTCTAGTTGTTTCCCTGGTGGCTCAGACGGTGAAGAATCCACCTGCAATGCAGGAGACCTAGGCTTGAATTGGGAAGATCCCATGGAGAAGGGCGGAGAAGGCAATGGCACCCCACTCTAGTACTCTTGCTTGGAAAATCCCATGGATGGAGGAGTCCGGTGGGCTGTGGTCCATGGGGTCTCGAAGAGTCGGATGCGACTGAGCGACTTCACTTTCATTTTCCTGCATTGGAGAAGGAAATGACAACCCACTCCAGTGTTCTTGCCTGGAGAATCCCAGGGACGGGGGAGCCTGGTGGGCTGCCGTCTCTGGGGTCGCACAGAGTCGGACACGACTGAAGCGACTTAGCAGTAGCGGTAGCAGCAAAGAAAGAATGCATGAACATATAGATAGTTTGAACTGAACTGATAGATTCAAATGAATTTTGTAAAAATACTTTTATATATTTCGTGTGAGTCTCCACTGAAGAAGGAAGGAAGGAAAGACAGAAAGGAGGGAGGAGGGAGAGAAAGAAGAAAAGAGGGAAGGAGGGTGATCATGGCTCCCTGTGTCCTGAACTCAGCCAATTATTGTCTTTGGGCTCTTGTGAGGGTGAGAACAGAGGACACAACCTCTGTGAAGGACAGCTTTCCCCCTCGAGGGCAACATTTTTGTTCCTGCAGCGCCAAGACTTTCCCTATAAACATGCAGAAATCATTTCACCACCATGCCCCTAGCCACTTTGACATAAATCCTTATGGATAAACATTTTTAGTGTAAAGAGCAAAAATAAAACAGAAGGGACATGTTCCAACAAGGCGGTGGAATGCAGGTAAAGGAGAAAGACTTGCCACTATTTTCAACAGTCAGAAAGTCTCCTTGGAGGAAATGGGATTTCAGAATGACTTTCTGTCTCAGCAGGTTTCAGAGGATCAGGACCTCAGAGGTCGTGAACCACGGCACCTTCTTTTAGAAATGAAGACACTACAGGCCAGAGACAGCAGGGGTTCTGCTACCAGGTGCCCAGAGAAATGAGGATAGAACCTCAGAGTGCTTCTCGCCAACTCTGAATGGGGCAGAAGGAAGGAAGGAAGAAGCGCAGGAGGAAGTGGAGCAGAGAAGGGGTCCTGGCAGAATGAACAGGGTTTTAGCACATGGAGGGCTTTCCATGAGGCTTAGTGGTGAAGAATCCACCTACCAATGCAGGAGACACAGGAGACCTGGGTTCGAGCTCCAGGTCAGGAAGATCTCCTGGAGAAGGAAATGGCAACCTCCTCCAGTATTCTTGCCTGGAGAATTCCATGGACAGAGGAGTGTGGCAGGCTATAGTCCTTAGGGTTCAAAGAGTCAGACACGACTGTATGACTTACCACACACGCAAGGGAAGGAAATCTCCCGATTCTGGCTCGGGGCTTCAGACAGACTATATAGCATTCATTCCCTGTAACAAGGATGTGCTCTCTTCATTTATCATCTAGGAAGTGAACTCAGAAACATTGGGTAAGTTTCCCAAGTAAAGTGTAAAGTTAGGATTCAAAGTCTAGTCTGACCCCCAAAACTGTGCTTTCCTAGAACAGCATGTTATAAAGGAAAAGGTGAGAATAAAGTGGAAATGAAGAATTGGCTGCAATAGATGGGTTACCTGGGGGAAGCCAAGGAAGGAGAACGGGAGTGGGGATTGAGGATCTCAGGAACCCCCAGAAAAGAGTCTTAAAGCTCCGAGTGATAGGAAAAGGGCACTAGGAGTCATCTTCTTATCTGCAAATGTCTAAGGAGAGAGGAGATACGGTGGCAGTGTCTGTGTCTGGAGTTGGAGCTAAAAGTTGATGTTGAAGGTGGAACACTGGGTGGACAGAGGGGCCGTGATTATCCCCAAGGGGGAGATGCTACTGCCCATCATGAGGGCATGACTCTGCAAATGGCAGGAAACAAGTTTCTCGGACTTTTGGAAAACAATAGACAGGAAATGGAGAGGATCTGCTTTGGATCAGAACTAGGAGCTTTCTTAGGAGTAAGGGAGGTCCAGGGTACATAAGAAGCTATCCTGCCAACCTTTACTGGGGGCCCTTGTTTTAATGTCCATCTTCCTCAGTAGACTGACCCTCTGGAAGACAGTATCTGTTCCCCAGTCCTAGTGGAGTAAACACTCAAGAAACAAACCCTTGGGTGCCTTTCAGCTCAAAATACCTACACTATTCTGCTGTTCTGTTAGCACCATTTCCACTCTAGAAGGAAAAGTGCTCTAGTTGGCCATAATTTTGGTCAGAGATGCTCTAAGTAAATAAAAAGTCCTTTTTCTCACCCAGAGAGCTTGTGTCAGGGTAGGTAAATAAACACAGATACAAAAATTTCACAAAAGTTATCTGCCTTAAACCCCTATTGTCTTTCTAGAGTCGTCTGCAACAATAGCAATGTCTTCATATTGTTGGGACTTCCCTGGTGGTCCAGTGGTTAAGACTCTGCACATGCACTGCAGGGGCATGGGTTTGATCCTGGTCAGGGAGCTTAAGATCCCACATGCCTCGTGGTGTGGCCAAAATAAAAAGACAGTATCGATAACTTTCACAGCCACATTTACCGAATGCTTACTCTCTTCCAGGCACAGGAAGAGAGTAAGTAATCTGCCCAGGTTCACATACCTGGCCAGCAGTGGGGCCAAGGTGTGATGCTGCATTCAGCTGGCTGCTTCACATGGAGCAAGGCAGCCAGGGCTGTCATGGACAAATCACAGGTGAGCAGGCTTCTCAGTGGAAGGCAGAGGTGCCAAGTCACAGATGGAGGAAGTCTGAAGAAACGGGAGCTTCCTCTGTGGGACCTGACTCCTCACTAGCTGAGCTGATGGCTTTCCCACTTTCTTGCCATGGGTTTTCCTGTAATGAGACTAATTGCTGTATCAATCCTCCCTTTGCCAGCAGATGAAGATGCCAAGCCTGCCAGATGGGCTCCTGCAGCTTCCCCTGCTGCTCCAGGCCAGTCTCAGGTTAAAGCCCTGTTGGCAAGAGCTACCTATGGAGCTGGACTCCCAGTGTGGGGCCACAGGGTGGGGGAGTCAGATGTGATAGAGAGTGGAGACTGAACGGAGCACCTTCCCCCATCTGCTGTTTCTATGCTTCTCCTTCCTACTCCTCTTAATGACATCGAGGAAACGCTTCCAAGCTGAACTCAGAAAGCACGGGTTAAGCCCAAAGCCCTGTGCTGGGCAATGGCTGTTCCAGCACAGCGAGAATCACACTGGCTTCTGCATGTCTTCCCCAGGAGGAGGTGGAACTTCAGTCACTAAGACATGTCTGACTCTTTGTGACCCTATGGACTGTGGCCCGCCATTTTCCTCTGAACACAGAATTCTCCAGGTAAGAATACTGGAGTGGGTTGCCATGCCCTTCTCCAGGGGGACTTCTTGATCCAGGGATTGAACGTGCATCTCCTGCATTGCAGGCAGATTCCTTACCTTCTGACCCACCAGGGAAGACCCCTCACCTTTCTTAATTCCATCGCCAATCATACAGGACCCTCCACATCTCAGCATCTCTGGGCAGCCCTTCCTTCTCTGAATTCTCTAACAATACACCTCTGGCACAGGGTCTAGCAGAGGTTGCACTTCACACTTGAGATTCAGTCGGTCTGTTCAATGTGTGCAGGACTGAGCGAGCTGCTGCTGCTGCTGCTAAGTCGCTTCAGTCGTGTCCGACTCTGTGCGACCCCAGAGATGGCAGCCCACCAGTCTCCCATCCCTGGGATTCTCCAGGCAAGAACACTGGAGTGGGTTGCCATTGCCTTCTCCAGTGCATGAAAGTGAAAAGTAAAAGGAAAGTCGCTCAGTCGTGTCCGACTCTTAGCAACCCCATGGACTACAGCCTATAAGGCTCCTCCATCCATGGGATTTTCCAGGCAAGAGTACTGGAGTGGGGTGCCATTGACTGAGCGAGCACCTGATCAGAACTGCAGTGGGTATTGGAGACAGGGCAGGAGGGAAGACCCAGCTCCTGCCCTAGCAGGAAGACAGATTAAACAACAAATGGCAAGTGGAGTGTTAAGACAGGGCAGGTAAGGACTTCTGGAACAAAGGAACTTATTTGAACCAAAGGATTCAAGGGAAGCTAGCCATTTCTGAATTTTCTTTAAAAAAAAAATTATTGGAGTATAGTTGCTTTATAGTGTTATTTTCTGCTAGACAGCAAAGTGAATTAGCTATATGTATACATATATCCCCTCTTTTTTGGATTTCCTTTCCCATCTAGGTCACCCCAGAGCACTGAGTAGAGTTCCTTGTGCTACATGGTAGGATCTCATTAGATATCTATTTTATACACAGTACAGTATCAATCAATCTATATATGTCAGTCCCAACCTCCCAATTCATCCCACCCTCCTCCTTGGTATCCCTGTTTGTTCTCTGTGTCTGTGTCTCTATTTCTGCTTTGCAAATACGTTTGCCTGTACCATTTTTCTATTTTCTGACTCTTTAGTCATTTGTGCCTGGAAATGTGTTTTCCCTGTAAACTGTATGTGCTTCAAGACGAAGAATCACACATGATTAGCCCAAATGTCCTTTGTCATTGTTAGTCCATGAAAAATCCTCCGAAAACACTGGTGGGTTGCAACATGGTTAATATGCTTAATGGTTAATATCCCTCGATTGGGAAGATTTCCTTGAGGAGGAAATGGCAACACACTCCAGTACTCTTGTCTGGAGAATGCCATGGACAGAGGAGCCTGGTGGGCTATAGTCCATGGGGTCTTAAAGAGTCAGAAATGAATAACTAAGTGACTAACACTTTCATGTGTTGGATTTACAGATTACTTAGGGAATTACTGCCATCTTAACAGTATTAAGTCTTCCAATCTATGAAGATAGGATGTCTTGCCATGCTTCATTTCTTTTTGCTGATGAATAATATTCCATTGCATGGATATAGAACATGTTATTTATCCATTTGGATATCAGGTTTTTTTTTCCCTACCTTTTTGCTATTATGAGTAACATTGCTGTGGGTATTTGTGTACATGTTTTTGTGGGGATTATGTTTTCATTTCTTTGCATTATATACACAGGGTGAAAATGCAGGGTCATATAGTAATCCTATATTTAACATGTTGAGGAACTACCAGATTGTTTTCCAAAGTGGCTGCATTATTTTACACTCACCATTTACATTCTCAACAATGTATACATTCCAATTTCTCCACATCTTAACTAACATTTCTTATTATCTAATTTAGGCATCCTGGTGGGTGTGAAGTGGTATTTCATTGTGGTTTTGATCTACATTTTCTTGTTGGCTAATGACATTGAACATCTTTTCATGTATTTGTGGGCTATTCTCTTTCCTTGCTTCAAGGGTTTTAAAATTAATAAAGAGCTGCAGGCCACTCAGGGGGTGGTTGACTGGTCATGACTGACTTGAGCTATGGGCATTCAAACACAATGAGCAGTGCCCACCACCCCTCTGGTCAGTTATGGAAGATGTGGTATGATATGGTGTGGTATCGTGTGTAGTGTGGCATGATGTGGTGTAGTATGGTGTGGTGTGGTATGGTGTGGTATGTGTGATAAGATTGATGTAGTGTGGTATGATATGGTATGATATGGATAGTGTGTGGTGTGGTGTGGTATGGTATGCTATGGTGTGGTATGATATGGATAGTGTGGTGTGGTGTGGAATGATGGGGTGTAGTGTGGTGTGGTGTGGTATGATACGGTGTGGTATGGTGTGGTGTAGTGTGGTGTAGCATGGTATGATATGGATAGTGTGGTGTGGTGTGGTATGATATGGTGTGGTATGGTGTGGTATGGTGTGGTATGATGGGGTGTAGTGTAGTGTGGTGTGGTATGATGGGGTGTAGTGTGGCATGGTGTGATATGGTGTGGTGTGATGGGGTGTAGTGCAGTGTGGTGTGGTATGATGGGGTGTAGTGTGGTGTGGTGTGGTATGATATGGTGTGGTGTGCTGTGGTATGATATGGTATGCTATGGTGTGGTGTGGTGTGGTATGATATGGTATGCTATGGTGTGGTGTGGTGTGGTATGATATGGTGTGGTGTGGTGTGATATGATATGGTATGCTATGGTGTGGTATGATATGGTATGCTATGGTGTGGTGTGGTGTGGTATGATATGGTGTGGTGTGGTGTGGTGTGGTGTGGTATGATATGGTATGCTATGGTGTGGTGTGGTGTGGTATGATGTGGTGTGGTGTGGTGTGGTGTGGTGTGGTGTGGTGTGGTGTGGTGTGGTGTGGTGTGGTGTGGTGTGGTGTGGTGTGGTGTGGTGTGGTGTGGTGTGGTGTGGTGTGGTGTGGTGTGGTGTGGTGTGGTGTGGTGTGGTGTGGTGTGGTGTGGTGTGGTGTGGTGTGGTGTGGTGTGGTGTGGTGTGGTGTGGTGTGGTGTGGTGTGGTGTGGTGTGGTGTGGTGTGGTGTGGTGTGGTGTGGTGTGGTGTGGTGTGGTGTGGTGTGGTGTGGTGTGGTGTGGTGTGGTGTGGTGTGGTGTGGTGTGGTGTGGTGTGGTGTGGTGTGGTGTGGTGTGGTGTGGTGTGGTGTGGTGTGGTGTGGTGTGGTGTGGTGTGGTGTGGTGTGGTGTGGGTGGTGTGGTGTGGTGTGGTGTGGTGTGGTGTGGTGTGGTGTGGTGTGGTGTGGTGTGGTGTGGTGTGGTGTGGTGTGGTGTGGTGTGGTGTGGTGTGGTGTGGTGTGGTGTGGTGTGGTGTGGTGTGGTGTGGTGTGGTGTGGTGTGGTGTGGTGTGGTGTGGTGTGGTGTGGTGTGGTGTGGTGTGGTGTGGTGTGGTGTGGTGTGGTGTGGTGTGGTGTGGTGTGGTGTGGTGTGGTGTGGTGTGGTGTGGTGTGGTGTGGTGTGGTGTGGTGTGGTGTGGTGTGGTGTGGTGTGGTGTGGTGTGGTGTGGTGTGGTGTGGTGTGGTGTGGTGTGGTGTGGTGTGGTGTGGTGTGGTGTGGTGTGGTGTGGTGTGGTGTGGTGTGGTGTGGTGTGGTGTGGTGTGGTGTGGTGTGGTGTGGTGTGGTGTGGTGTGGTGTGGTGTGGTGTGGTGTGGTGTGGTGTGGTGTGGTGTGGTGTGGTGTGGTGTGGTGTGGTGTGGTGTGGTGTGGTGTGGTGTGGTGTGGTGTGGTGTGGTGTGGTGTGGTGTGGTGTGGTGTGGTGTGGTGTGGTGTGGTGTGGTGTGGTGTGGTGTGGTGTGGTGTGGTGTGGTGTGGTGTGGTGTGGTGTGGTGTGGTGTGGTGTGGTGTGGTGTGGTGTGATATGGTGTGGTGTGATGGAGTGTAGTGTGGTGTGGTGTGATATGGTGTGGTGTGATGCGGTGTAGTGTGGTGTGGTGTGATGTGGTGTGGTGTGATGTGGTGTGGTGTGATGGGGTGTAGTGTGGTGTGGTGTGATATGGTGTGGTGTGATGGGGTGTAGTGTGGTGTGGTGTGATATGGTGTGGTGTGATGTGGTGTGGTGTGATATGGTGTGGTGTGATATGGTGTGGTGTGATGGAGTGTAGTGTGGTGTGGTGTGATATGGTGTGGTGTGATGCGGTGTAGTGTGGTGTGGTGTGATGTGGTGTGGTGTGATATGGTGTGGTGTGATGGGGTGTAGTGTGGTGTGGTGTGATATGTGTGGTGTGATGGGGTGTAGTGTAGTGTGGTGTGGTATGATGGGGTGTAGTGTGGTATGGTATATCCAGCACAGTTCCCTGCAGCCCCAGGGGAGGTGGTCATCCCAGCACAGTAGGCAGAAATGTTCTACTCTAGGAAGTAGTTCATTCTGAGACCAGCTAATCACTGAACTGCTTCCAAAGGAATCTGCCTATTTCCTCCAGTCTAAGACAGATAACACACAGAGCCACACAGATCCTGGAAACCTGACAAAGACAAACAAGTGACAGAATGCGGCATCCTGGGAGATCCTGACAGCAGCAGTCAGCCCATCTGATAAGGGCTTAGTCAGAAAAAGGGGGGGCAGTCCCAGAGAAGTGATACTGCCTCCTGAGCAGTAGGGGAGCACAGCAGGGAGACATCTGAATATGGGTGCTTGCTGGGCCCCCCAGGGTCGCTAATGAAGAGGTCCAGCTCCTTTCTCAGGAGCTCTCTCATCCTCCTCCCCACGATGAGGCAGCTCTGAGCAAGTCCCAGTCTTGAAGCCCCTCGGTTATCATTGATCAATGCTGCATCCCAGTCAAGACCAGCTGTGGGAGGAGGTTCAGAATGAAAATCTAGCTGTGAGCTTCCCTTCCTTAGAACACTGTGAGGCTCAGAGGGAAGCTGGACTTGGGTTGCCACAGTCAATCACAAGCCCTGTGTGCTTGGTTGGCATGTTCCTCGATATGTATCATTATTAGGACGTGGGGGTGGCTGAGTGGCTCCACGGTAAAGAATCCGCCTGCCAGTGCAGGAGACACTGGTTCCATCCCTGGGTCCAGAAGATCTCCTGGAGAAAGAAATGGCAACCCACACCAGCGTTCTTGCCTGGAGAATCCCATGGACAAAGGAGCCTGGAGGGCTACATGATTTTTCCCCAAACCTAGAAATCCTCACCAAAGCATACCTAAGCTCACAGGCAATGGGGAATTAATTAGCAGGGTGCCCTTGGCAAGCTTTTGGGGCCAATGGAAATGGATGATGGGAAGTGACATAAGTAATAGGAATCAGAGACAGAGTAGAAGACAGTCGCATACTTTCCAAGGTCTCAACAAGCCTTTCTGATGCTGTGGGTGACACCCATGAGCCGTTCACATTCAGAGCCAGCCACCTCCAACTGAGGTGTGCTCAGTTCTGACACAGGCCTCCCAAACTCCCATTTCTTTTTCCCTGAAGTTCTCTGTCACTTCCTCAACCATTAGAGCACAGCTGCACACTCCTATCAACCCCAGTCACTCTGGCCTCTTACTTTACCCTCTAGGTCCTAACTTGAACTTCCTATATCACTGAGCCACATCCTCTTTCACACATTGGCGAGCAAGACGCCATTGTGTGTAGTGACAGACATGAGGGACCCTCGAGCGGCCACCATATGTACACGGCATCAAAAATGTACAACCAAGTCAAGTGTCAGCAAGTTCTATTGACTAAGCAAACAGGAGGACCTGATAGTAACCGACAAAAGAGCAGCAGACTTCCAGAACTGAAAAGGCCCCGTAATGTGTATGTGTGTGTGTGTGTGTGTGTGTGTGTGTAGGAATGAGGGGGAAGATTCTTCCACAGCTGACTCAGCTTCCCAAATTTCGCCTGCTCATCCATGGAGCACACAGGTTGGCCTCTGGGCACCATCTGTTCCAGGGCACTGGCACGTAGAATGCCGTCCATCACCCAGCTGTCCTTGGTCTTCCAGCGGGCGGTCACCAGTGGGTGTGCAGCCATAGCCCCTGTTGCTTTCACCTAGCTCAGTCCTTTCCTCTTTCCCTCCCCCCACGCACCCCAAACTTAGTCTGAGACAGGGGTATAGCCCCAGCTCCGGGGAGCTCGCATCTCATGAGGAAACAAAAGCAGGGAGCAGGACTCTTTTGCTTAGAGTCTCAGATCAGGACAGAACTGGAAGGAATCTCAGTGGTGCCCTGCCCTTACTTTATTCTGGGGAAACTGAGGCCCAGGAGGGTGTTGCCACTGACCCAAATTCATACAGTGGACCTAAGACAAGAATTCAGGTCTTTGCTACTCCCTTAGCCTTGGCTGCTTCTTCCAAGCTGTGGTTGCTTCAATAACAAGAAATTCGCATGAGCCCCCTCCTTGCCAGCCTCCAAGTCTTCTAGTTGATTCAGTACCTCTGTTCATGACTCCAGGGGCCAAAGACTTGAAAACCCCCTGTCATCATCCCCTATTGCCCCACCCTCCCCAGGCTGCATCTTCGCCCTTGCTCCCTGGGATCCCCCGCTTCCTATTGTCATGATTGCTTGCCTTTTTGACCAAAACTGTGGCAAGGCCTTAGATAAACCATCTGTAGAGTAAAATCCCAGCTAGAGTAAGAAATTATTGAACTAACCAAATGTTGCCATATAGACTTGAAACTCCCTTTCCCCCAGAGCAGCCTACCCAGCCCCTGCCCCTCATCCCTCTTCACATCTTTGTTTCCAGGGCCCCCGGCTGCTCTCTTGTTTCAACAAAATGACTGAAATGCCCTACAAGGGACAGCTCAAGATTTGAAATGACTACTATATTGATTCAGGCAAGTTCTTACCTTAGGAATTTTGAACGGATCTGGGCAAAAATGTGTGAACGTTCCAAACACCGACTTTAATCTCATTAGTGCAAATTCAACTGACAGGCGCCGAAACAACCCTGGTGGTGGCTGGGGGAGTGGGGGCCTGAGACATGCAGACACTTACAAGGGGCAATTTCCTTTGCACCTGGAGATGAGAAATCACAGTTGTCAGCTGTCACTTTGAAAGGCAGAAAGATGGGCGATCGAATCTGAGCTGCACGCAGAGCTTGGACACCTTTTATTCCCTCCCAGGAAAGGGGCAAGAGCACAGAGGAGAGGAGGACCAAGAGGCAGCTCGAATAGCTCACACCTCTTACGAGGGAGAGCAGGGATTACAGCCATCAAAACAGATCAAACTGTCTCTGCCCTTGGCTCCCCAAAAGTCTCTACCGTGAGCATTGTTCCATCTGCCATCCTCATCAGTGGAAATTGCCAAGAAGTTGTAAACCTTTCTCTGTCCTCCTAAGAGATTAATCAGCATTGTACTGCTCCTTATTTCCATATATCTCAATGACTCTCTAGCAGTAGCTTCAAGATTTTAGACATGGAAACTTCACTTCTGGCATAGAATTGCCAGATCTTTATTTTGTTAAGCCAAGATAAACAAAACATTTTGCTAAAACAAAATGAAATGAAAAACAGATATCTCTCATCACCATTATTTCTTTTTCTTTTTTTAAGGGCACTTTTGAATAGAGAGGCAGCTGTAGAGAATGGACTTCCGGAAACAGCAGGGGAAGAGGGTGGGACGACCTGGGAAGTAGCATGAACATGTATACACTGTGATGTATAAGACAGCTAGTGGGAAGCTGCCTTATAGCACAGGGAGCTCAGCTCAGCGCTCTGTGATGACCTAGAGGAAGGTGGGAGGAAGGCTCAAAAGGGACAGGATATGGTATACTTACAGCTGATTCACACTGTTACACAGCAGAAACTAACACCACATTGTAAAGCAATGATCCTCCAATTAAAAATTAAAAGGGGGCACTTTAATGCAAATAAATAAATAAAGCTCTTTATGTAGCTGTTCATTTTCTCGTTTGGACATAGTCTTCATTTGGATTGAGGGGATAAAGACCCCACTGGGGGTCTCTGGATATGCCTTTGGATAACTGAAAACTGTATTTCTAACTTCAGTCCCTACTGCTGTCCCCAACCTGCTTCTCTCCCCTAAAATATACCCTTTAATCGGTCTCAAGAAACCAGACGCATTTGTCTTCCCACTCTCTGTGTCCTTGGAAATGCCCTCCCCGTCCTCGCTGGTGGCTCCTGCTCATCCTTGAGCTCCCCTCCTTCTGCAGGCAGAGGGCCACCCTTCCTGCACCTCTGCAATGCAATTAATCATACTGCAGCCTGCCGTTTACACCAAGACATCTGCCTCTTCTTCTGCAGCTCCCTGAGGGCAGAGGTAATCCCTCTGCCACCCTCAGAGTCATAAGCATCCTGAACAAAGTCCCCCCACCTCCCACCAGCAGGGATGCTCAGCCATTGGTTGAGCATGGAATGGCGGCACAAGGGCCACTAGTTCACCAAACAGGCACCCAGAACAGCGCAGGTATTACTGAAGCTACACCAAAGTAGCAAACGAGGGCCGTGCCCTTGGGGAGTTTACTTTTAGGGAATTGAGCAAATCAAACAGACTTAAATGAGACAAAATAAACCATTCAAAATCCGTGTGACTCAGACTGTGGGCAGAAGAGCTGAGGGAGTTTTAAGTGAAGGAGAAGTCATCGCAGGGTGGGGTTTGCCAGAGACAGTTTCATGGAAGAGTTGAGTTTTAATCTGGGCCTTGAAAGAAGTGCAGAAGTCAAGTTGGCAGAGGACAGCAAGGAGCATCAAGGAAGGTAAAGAGTACGACTGGAGGCTGGAAGGAATCAGGCAGTGGTTGAAATTAGCTGGGTGCCAGGCTTCAGGCACATGATTAAGAATGAATGGATCCCACAGGGGAGTCCAGGTCTGGTGGGAAACCTTGGACCAGCCAATAGGGGAACCTGAACTCCAAGCAGAATAATTGAATTTTACAGCTGGAAATAAAATTTCATTTTTATTGGATAGATTAGGCTTCCTCTTGTCCAACCCACCCACTTCACAGATGAGAAAACCAAGGCACTGAGGTGGTGTGCATGTCTTCCCCAAGATGCAGGAACAGTGGCATCAGTAGTAAAAGTCAACACAGTGGCTGATGTTCAGAGAACTCAGACCTGCGGAACCTTGCTCTAAGCAGCTTAGCTGCACACCTCACTTAATCCTCAGCATACCTCCAAGGTAGGTAGTCTACTGATGCCCATTTTGCAGGCCAGGAAGCCAGAAAGTTCAGCAGCTTGCTCAAGTTCACAAGGGAAAAGGGACAACTGACGCAGTCAGCACTTTGGAACTGATCTCACCAGGTGCTAGTGCTAATGGAAAGAACACAGGATTTCCAATCAAAGGACACGCATTCGAATTCTGGCTCCACCTCAGTCATCATGTGACCTCCGGTGAGTTACCTAACCTTGCTGATCCTCTGTATCCTCACCAGTACAAAGAGGATATAATTCCTATCTTACAGGACTTCTGTGGGGATTAAATACGATTATATGTGTCAAATTCCTGGCACCTAGTACATGCTCAGTCAACACTGGTCCCCTCCCCATCTCCTTCCATCCAGAAGCCTTGATCCACCTTCTTCGGTCCTGTGGCTGCAACTCCTCCCCTCAGCCATGTCTCCTCCCCTGGACACTGTTCCTCCAGGCTCTGCTGTTCAGCCCTGGAAGTAACTGTAGGGTAGGTGGAGTGGAGGGGGAGTGCGAGGAGAATTGGGCTTTCTGGGTGGCAGGACAAAGCTGCTCCCCTGCTTCGGCTTCCCAGGTGGTTCAGTGGTAAAGAATCTGCCTGCCAACGTAGGAGACCTGGGTTCGATCCCTCGAGGTCAGGAAGATCTCCTCGAGAAGGAAATGGCAACCCACTCCAATATCCTGGCTTGGAAAATTCCATGGACAGAGGAGACGGTGGGCTACAGTCCATGGGGTCACGAATTGCTGGACACAAGTGACTGATTGAACATGAACGCTTAGGGGGAAGTACAGAAGGATCCATAAGCGGACCAGCAGAAAGACACAAGCTGAACCTCCCTAATGCTTCATGGACTCACCCCACCCCAGACCAAGCCCTTGACTTCCTGGGTTTCTGGGTTTCTTGAGGTTCTTATCCTTTGCATACACCGCCACCCCTTCACTCCACCCTCCCGCCCCATACACTGCCTTCACTCAAACTGTCTTAATATGCCAAGTTGTGTTGCTTAATTATTCAGTAGGAAGCCTTCAAAAATATGTCTAGGGAGACTGGTTAGGAGGGGCAAGAAATTATATCAAGAACTTTGCTCAAACAAGGCTGCTTGAGATGGAGAGAGAAGATACATATATTCTTTCCTGGCTAGGAGATGGGATAGGATGAACAATTCCTCCCTGTACATTTTAAGTGTTTAACAGCTTCTTGGGCTCTCAGTTGCAAAGTACCATCCTCCATCCTCTCAAGTGCCAGAAAGTTTGAAATTCATTTGCTGGGTTACCAAGTCCTCTGAAGGAAAGGTTACTTAGGTAAACCAAATGGTAATAAATCTTCATGTTATAGAACCTGTTTCCATCAGGTTTAAATGATGATGAAGAAGGACTCAGAGAAGACATCACAGGGATGGGACCAAGCTTTCTGAAAGCACCCACTGTGTACAAGACACCGGGCTAGACTTTGTGCTTGCTTTTTCTTACTCTTTCCCACAACCCAGGACGCTGATGACACTGAAGCACCCAGCCAGTCAGTCCTGGGCTGTGGTCAGCCTCATTTCCCAGATGTGGACCCAAGATACACTAACCTCTTCCAGCCTTGATGTCCGTATTGAAAAGCAGGGATGACAGCACACATCTTCTGAAGGAGCTCCAGGGATAAAGACTGGAGGGCAGGTACCCTCCTGACCTGGACTTGATGCTTGGGACTGGCTGGGGCTCAGCAGAGACGCCATGGAAGTCTGGGGAGGGTTCACCTGGGCCCAGCTCTGAAGCTATTGATTGTGTCTTGATGCATTGAGTTGAGTTTCACGCTGCTGAAAACAAGTGTGAGCTGTTCAGCTGAGCCTGGAGTGCTTGGGAGAGTGTGAGAGAGCCCTGGGGCAGAGGTTAGACTGGCTTATGGCTGCCGGGCCCAGGTCACGGGCCTCATTCTGCACCTCTGTAAGTGACACGCTGGACCCAGTGATTGCTACAGTTCCTTCCCGCCCAGCAAAGGACCCTGTGTTCCAAAACGAATTCATTTATAGAATCTTAAGGGTCCCGTTCCGGCTTTTCACATATGACAGGCAGCTTAGGAGGTACAAGGAAGATCTCTCTCAAGCAATTTCAAAGCAAAACAAAGCAAGCTGCAGGCGCTGCCTCGGCCCGGGGTGTTTTCCACTTCTTACCCTGTTCACCTGCATGGGGAACAAAAACAAGAAAAGGCTTTTTTTTTTTTTTTTTTTCTTAAATAACACACACATTGTCTTTCTACCTGGCTTTCCCTTGGGCTGGGTGCCAGCAAGGTGGATAAGATCTTTCAGGAACTTTTATATGTCACATACTTATGCAAATTGGCAAAGTGTTTATAGCAACAGGCACCACAACAGCGCCCTGAGGTTTCAATTAGTGAGAACAGTGGGCAATCTAAGCGGCTCCAGAGCATGGAGGGTGAGGTTGGATCTAGAACACTTGGGACTCTAGCTTGGCTGTTGCCTGGCCACACCTCTCCATCTCCTGAGCCTGGGGTCCTGTCTGTGTTTGGAGATGACATTGTCATCCCATGTGGTGTGCCCGACAGACCCCAGGCATGCAGGCCACATACACATGGTTGGCTGTCCACCAATGCGACTCCGACTTCCATCACGTGGACTCAGAGGCCTGTAAGCACTCCAGTCCAAAGGCCCACTGGCGACACACCCACACACACAGTGCCAGATAGGACACTGTCCTTCCACTAGGGACAGGCTGGACACTGCCCTTTCCTGCTGGACAGACCTGGAGAGAGGCCTGGGCCATGCCCCACTCTATCACTTAACTTGTTCTGTGACTCTGAGCAAGATACTAGCTTTCTTTGAATCTTACTTTCCTCATTTATAAAAAAGACAGTAGACCCGTGGTTTGGTCATGCCTACGTGGCGTGCACCCATCTTGCTGGGCTGCTTGGGAGTTAAATGTTGATAAGGTGGTGCCAGTGGTAAAGAACCTGCCTGCCAATATAGGAGACATAAGAGATGTGGGTTCAATCTCTGGATTGGGAAGATCCTCTGGAGGAGGGCATGGCCACCCACTCCAGTATTCTTGTCTGAAGAATCCCATGGACAGAGGAGCCTGGTGGGCTACAGTCCATAGGGTTTCAAAGAGTTGGGCATGACTGAAGCAACTTAGTACTCACACACTCAAAGAACCACCACTGTGCTTGACAAGTCATAAGCTTCAGTGTATCCTGTCACCATACCAGCATCATCTAGGATGAGTCCCAAGTTGTATTTGGGGAGAGGGATTAATAGGCAATATGTAGAAAATGGGTTCTGGGATCAGATTCAGGAGTGAGGTGCCAAGCAACAGAGGAGCAGCGTGGATGAGGTCTCTGGAACTTTCAGAGGGGGTTACAGGGCTCTATTTCCTAACTGATTTGTCTTCAGAAGGCCCTCTCATTGTGTGCCATGTGGGGACCAGCAATCCATGAATCACCCCTGGGAAATCCTAATCACGACCTGAATGGGAGAAGAGGAATCCCACAGAGGAGCACCTGCAGACTTCCCTGGTGGTCCAGTGGCTAAGACTTCACACTCTTCAATGCAGGGGACCTGGGTTCTATCCCTGGTCAGGGAACTAGATCTTGTGTGCTGCAATTAAAGATCCCACATGCCGCAACTAGGACCTGGCACAGACAAATAAATACTTATTTATTTCAATATTTAAAAAGGAGAGAGAGGTGAAGAAGAGAGGGTGAAGATAAAGGATTCGGAGAGAAAAGACAAGGACACCTGTGTTCATTGGAGCCATTTGGACCCCCCGTGAGACATGGACACCCAGGGAGCTGCTGTTTACAGTAGCTCATTTTGAATCGCCATACAAACCTTTTGGGAAGCTTGGCTGGACTGTCCCCACTTCACAGATGCCCACAGTCAGGCACTGACAGGTTCAGCTGCAAGCCCAGGACCATGGGACTAGCAGGCAGTGTACCTGGGATGCAAGCCCAGTGTCTTAAAGTCAAGTTCTAGAGTTTCCTGTATGAGTGAGAGGAAGACTGATGTAGATTCTAGCAGGCCGATCATTGAAACTCCACTTAGCCTGGGGTGGTTCGATCATTAAGATCACTTTGGGTTTCTTTTTGGCTTGAGTTGTCATCCGATTGTTTTCACTTTGTAGCCTCTTTCCAATGTTTACATTTGGAATGTTGTAAAACTTTGCTCTGTTGAGAGGCATAATTGGAACCTTACCCAAAACACTGCAAATGAGTCTTAGATTTAGTTGAATCAAGTCCCTCCCTTCCTGCCTCTCTTTCTCTCTAACCCCAACCCTACAGTGGCCTTGGGTACCATCTCCTGGACTCAGGTTACCCTCCCAGGGCCCTATGACCTCACTGCAGAAATGCTGAAGTCAGCCTGTTCCCTTCACAGTCCTTAGAGAGAAGGGGAAAATCCCAGGGGCCTGTAAATATTGCAAGAAACAGCACCCCACCCAGCACTCTGTTTAGCTTGGATGAAAAACGTACGCGGTGACAATGCAGAGTGCCTTGGGCAGCGACAGGACCCAGCGATGTTCCTGTATCTCATCTCTGGTTGATTAATTACCAGGCTACATACATGGGCTGTGGAGTCAGGAGTGGTGCCGTGTGCGCTGTGGGATCGTTCTTCTCTCTCCTGCTGTGTGTGTGGAGCCAGGAAACCCTGCCTGCCAAGCGTGAGAGATGCCAGCGATAAACACTCTAGCCAGGTGGTGGGGACAAATAAGGGACCGAGTGGGAGGCTGCCTGTCACACCCGACCTTCTCAAAGCCGGCTCTCAGCACCTGGGGTGGCATGTGGAGGAAGGCCTTTCTCTTTTCTCTGCTTTGATGGCTGGCTTTTGGGTTTTGTTTTTGTTTTCCCTGGGAAACCAAAAGGCATGGCCTTCAGCCCCAGACCGCGGGAGTGGGGTCTCTTTCCCTCCTAACTCAGTCCCTCAAAGACCACTGATGAATGCTTTGTTGTGTACACAGCATTGAGGTGAGACCTTGGAAGAAGTGAGGTCTGAGGGCTGCTCACCAGGAGCTTACAGGCCAGCTGAGTGATGAGATCCTCCAACCAAGCAGAGGGGGGAAAGGTAAGACAGGGTAACATCCCAGGGAGCTATAGTGGACATCTGTCATTTGTGTCAGCTCTGTGGGCGCATCACCCTTCCATGCGGCAGATGGTCCCAGAGGGACTGGCCACCACCATCTCCTATGTCCTCACCTCTAGCAGAGGAGTAAATGAGGAAGTCAAGCTTTTCTGCAGAGTAGGGACACAGAACAAATAAACTGAGGTTCATAAGGGTTTAACTTCCCCCAGGTTACTGCGTGGGAGGACTGAGCCTTGAAACTAGGTTTGTCTGACTCTAAGCCTGTGCTCTTCCCCATGGTGTCACTTTAACCCCAGAAAATGAAAGAAACGAGGACTAAAGAAGCAGGATCCATCTTCTCTATCCACTCATCTGCTGATGGACACTTACATTTCTCCCATATCTTAGCAATTGTAAATAATACTACTATGAACATCAGGGTGCATGTTATCTTTTTGAAATAGGGGTCTTGTTTCTCAGATATGTACCCAGGTGTGAAACTGCTGGGTCATATGGTAGTTCTGGATTTCTCAGGTGGCACTAGTGTTAAAGAAACTTCCTGCCAATGCAAGAGATGTAAGAGATTTGGGTTCGATCCCTAGGTCGGGAAGATCCCCTGGAGGAGGGCATGGCACAACCCACTCCAGAATTCTTGCCTGGAGAATCCTACGGACAGAGGAGCCTGGCTGGCTACAGTATAGGATCCACAAAGAGTTGGACACGACTGAAGCAACTTAGCATGCACACATGCATGGTAGTTCTATTTTTAGTTTTTTGAGAAACCTCCATACTGTTCTCCATAGTGGCTGTACCCGTTTTCACTCCCACCAGCAGTGTATGAGGGTTTCCTTTTCTCCACATCCTTATCAACATTTATTATTTGTGATGTTTTTGATGACAGCCATTCTGACAGGTATGTGGTGATATCTCACTGCGGCTTTGCTTTTCCCTGATGATTAGTGATGCTGAACATCTTCTCATGTGCCTGCTGGCTATATGCATTTTCTCTTTGGAAAAATGTCTGTTCGGTTCTTATACCCATTTTTAATCAAGTTGTCTTCTTGACATTGAGCTGTTTATACATGTTGGATATTAATCCCTTATCGGTCAAGTCTATTTGCAAATATTTTCTCACATTCAACAGGTTGTCATTTCATTTTATCAATGGTTTCCTTGGCTATCAAAAGCTTTTAAGTTTAATTAGGTCTCACTTTTTTTTACTTATTTTTGCTTTTATTTCCTTGGTATTTTCATAAGTTTTGTACTGAGTCCATACATACACACAAACACACACTGGAATACTACTCAGCCATAAAAACAATGACATTTTCACATTGCAGAAACATGGATGGACTCGAGGGCATTATGCTAAGTGCAGTAAGTCAGCCAAAGAAAGACAAATACTCTATGATCTCACTTATATGCAGAATCTAAATGATACAACAAGCTTAGTGAATATAACAAAAAAAAGCAGACACAGATTTGAGTACAAACTAGTAGTTACAATGGGAAGAGGGAAGGAGAGGTAACCTGGGGTAAGGAATTAAGAAGTACAAACTATTAGATACAAAATAAGCTACAAGGCTATATTGTACAATATGGGGAATATAGTCAATGTTTTGTAATAACAATAAATGGAATAAAAACTTTAAAAATGTGAATCATTATGTTGTACATCTGTAACCTGTAGTGCATACCAACTATATTTAAATTAAAATATTTACATTTAATTTTAAAAAAGAAATGGAACCCAGAGCTTCCCATAGGAACTGCTCTGTGGAAGTGCCAGTGCCAAAAGATGACCTGGAATATGCTATCATGAAACATAGAGGGGCCAGAAATCATTTGAAAAAAAGGATTTAATCCAACCCTCATCTCCTGATATTGAGCAATAGACTGAGGATAGAAGCTGTGCCTTAGATCACTTTTCTCCCCAGTGTCTAATGCTTGCTTATCCAGCAGTCTAATACCACACCACTATTTCCTTGGAACAGCAGAGTGATTAAAAGCATGGACTTTCAAGGTGCAAAGGTCTAGGTGTAAATATACCCTTCGCTGAAAAAATGGAGCTTTTTACATGGAAATCATTGAAAAGGACCCCTATCTCATACCATCAAAAATCAATACTGAATAGATTAAGAATACAAATGTCAAGGCAAAATTTGAAAACTTTCAGAAGAACTAGTGACTATCTTAAGAACCTTGGAATAGGAAAAGATTTCTTAGTCAAGACACAAACATTTCTAGTTATATAAGAAAAGATACATAAGTTTGACTATATTATAACTAAGAATTTCTGTTTGTCCAAAGAGCTTCCAATGGAAGGGAACCCTCCTACACTGTTGGTGGGAATGTAACTGGTTTAGTCATTATGGAGAACAGCATGGAGGTTCCTTAAAGAACTGAAAATAGAGCTACCATATGAAATTAAAAGACACTTACTCCTTGGAAGGAAAGTTATGACCAACCTAGAGAGCAGAGACATTACTTTGCCAACAAAGGTCCGTCCAGTCAAGGCTATGGTTTTTCCAGTCATCTGTGAAGAAAGCTGAGCCCCGAAGAATTGATGCTTTTGAACTATGGTATTGGAGAAGACTCTTGAGAGTCCCTTGGACTGCAAGGAGATCCAACCAATCCATTCTGAAGGAGATCAGCCCTGGGATTTCTTTGGAAGGAATGATGCTAAGGCTGAAACTCTAGTACTTTGACCACCTCATGTGAAGAGCTGACTCACTGGAAAAGACTCTGATGCTGGGAGGGATTGGGGGCAGGAGGAGAAGGGGACGACCGAGGATGAGATGGCTGGATAGCATCACGGACTTGATGGACGTGAGTCTGAGTGAACTCCGGGAGTTGGTGATGGACAGGGAGGCCTGGCGTGCTGCAATTCATGGGGTCGCAAAGAGTCAGAGACGACTGAGTGACTGAACTGAACTGATGACCCTGCCATCCCACCCTTGGCATGTATTGGGAAAAAAACATGATCTGAAAGGATACATGCACTCCAATGTTCATTGCAGCACTATTTACAATAACCAAGACAAGGAAGGAACCTAAATGTCCATCAACAAAAGTAAGATGTGGTACATATATACAATGGAATATTACTCAGCCATTAAAAGAATGAAATAATGCCATTTGCAGCAACATGGATGGACCTAGAGAGTATCATACTGAGTGAAGTAAGTCAGAAAGAGAAGGAGATGTATTGTATGACATCCCTTAAATGTGTAATCTAAAAAGAAATTATACAAATGAACTTACAAAATAGAAAGAGACTCACAGACTTAGAAAACAAACTTATGGTTGCTGGGGGGAAGGTATAGTTAGGGAGTTTGGGAAAATCATGTATACACTGATTTATTCAAAATGGATAACCACAAGGACATATTTTATAGCACATGGAACTCTTATTTAATGTTATGTAGCAGCCTGGATGGGAGAGGTTTGGGGGGAGAGTGGATACATGTATTTGTATGGCTGAATCCCTTTGCTATTCATCTGAAACTACCACAACACTATTAACTGGCTATCAGTTCAGCTCAGCCACTCAGTTGTGTCCAGCTCTTTGTGACCCCATGGACTACAGCTCGCCAGGCCTCCCTGTCCGTAACCAACTCCTGGAGTTTACCCAAACTCATGTCCATGGAGTTGGTGATGCCATCCAACCATCTCATCCTCTGTCATCCCCTTCTCCTCCCACCTTCAATCTTTCCCAGCATGAGGGTGTTTTCAAATGAGTCAGTTCTACACATCAGGGGGCCAGTGTATTGGAGTTTCAGCTTCAGCATCAGTCCTTCCAATGAAATATTCAGGACTGATTTCCTTTAGGATGGACTGGTTGGATCTCCTTGATGTCGTAGGGACTCTTAAGGGTCTTCTTCAACACCACAGTTCAAAAGCATCAATTTTTCGCTGCTCAGTTTTCTTTATAGTCTGACTCTCACATCTGTACATGACTACTGGAAAAACCATAGCCTTGACTAGATGGACCTTTGTTGGCAAAGTAATGTCTCTGCTTTTTAATATGCTGTCTAGGTTGGTCATAACTTTTCTTCCAAGTTTTCTTCCAAGCAAGAGTCTTTTAATTTCATGGCTGTAGTCACCATCTGCAGTGATTTTGGAGCTCCCCAAAATAAATTCTGTCAGTTTCCACTGTTTCCCCATCTACTTCCCATGAAGTGATGGGACCAGATGCCATGATCTTCGTTTTCTGAATGTTGAACTTTAAGCCAACTTTTTCACTCTCCTCTTTCACTTTCATCAAGAAGCTTTTTAGCTCCTCTTCACTTTCTGCCATAAGGGTGGTGTCATCTGCATAGCTAAGGTGATTGATATTTCTCCTGGCAATCTTGATTCCAGCTTGTGTTTCTTCCAGCCCAGCGTTTCTCATGATGTGCTTGCATATAAGTTACATAAGCAGGGTGACAATATACAGTCTTGACGTCCTCCTTTTCCTGTTTGGAACCAGTCTGTTGTTCCATGTCCAGTTCTAACTGTTGCTTCCTGAACTGAATATAGGTTTATCAAGAGGCCAGTCAGGTGGTCTGGTATTCCCATCTCTTTCAGAATTTTCCACAGTTTGTTGTGATCCACACAATCAAAGGCTTTGGCATAGTAAATAAAGCAGAAATAGATGTTTTTCTAATAGGCTATACCTCCAAACAACAAAAAAAAAAAAGTTTAAAATTTGAAAAAAAGTAAAAAAAAATTTAAAAAGAGTCTTCAATGAAGGTAAAAGTATAAGCTCCAAACTTGAAGAAAATATCTGAAACATATAGAGACAACAGATAAGCAGTTTCAAAAATATATAAAGCACTTTACAATTAAGAAAAACCTCAGCTCAGCATAGAAATGGGTAGAAACCATAAAGAAGCATCTAATAGAACAAGAAATACGTATAGAACCAATCATTTCAGCCTCTAGACAGGGAGGAGCTATTGAAATATAATTAAGCAATATTTGGGGTTTGCTTCAAGTTTTAAATAAAAGTTGTTTCATATTTATTTTTTAAAAAAGAAACATATGGTCAAGAAAGAGATGCTCATCTCACTAATAATCAGGAAGAGATGGATGACATTTTGTCCCCCATGAAATACCCGTTTACACCTATTTGACTGACAAATCTAAGAATTCTGACAATACCAAGGTGTTGGATATGGAGAGGGTCTCAAACACATAGCTGGTGGAAACTGAAAAACCATGTAATGTTATCTTGGAAAGTTGAATGCCTGCATACCCAGCAAATTTAATTGGTAGATATTCAGTGTCTGTGGGGCTTCTCAGGTGACGCAGTAGTGAAGAATCTGCCTGCCAATGCAGGAGACACAGGAAACACAGGTTCGATCCCTGGGTAGAGAAGATCCCCTGGAGGAGGAAATGGCAACACACTCCAGCACTCTTGCCTGGACAGTCCCATGGAAGAAGAGCCTGGTGGGCTGCGTCTATGGGGTCACACAGAGTCGGACACGACTGAGGCGACTTAGCAGCAGCAGCAGCCAATATTCTTGCCTGAAAAATTCCATGGACAGAGGGGCCTGGTGGGCTACTGTCCAAGAGGTCATAAAGAGTGGGACGTGCCTGAACAGCTGAGCACCCATGCACACCAATTTCTGTAAGGATATACCCAAGAGAAAATTTAGCATATGTAAAGGAGACAATATACAAACAATAATAACAGTTCTAAGTTCTAAGTTCAGTCGCGCAGTCGTGTCCGACTCTTTGCGACCCCATCAATCGCAGTACGCCAGGCCTCCCTGTCCATCACCAACTCCCGGAGTTCACCCAGACTCACGTCCATCGAGTCTGTGAGGCCATCCAGCCATCTCATCCTCGGTCGTCCCCTTCTCCTCCTGCTCCCAATCCCTCCCAGCATCAGGGTCTTTTCCAATGAGTCAACTCTTCGCATAAGGTGCCCAAAGTACTGGAGCTTCAGTTTTAGCATCATTCCTTCCAAAGAAATCCCAGGGTTGATCTCCTTCAGAATGGACTGGTTGGATCTCCTTGCAGTCCAAGGGACTCTCAAGAGTCTTCTCCAACACCACAGTTCAAAAGCATCAATTCTTCTGCGCTCAGCCTTCTTCACAGTCCAACTCTCACATCCATACATGACCACAGGAAAAACCATAGCCTTGACTAGACGGACCTTAGTCGGCAAAGTAATGTCTCTGCTTTTGAATATACTATCTAGGTTGGTCATAACTTTTCTTCCAAGGAGTAAGCGCCTTTTAATTTCATGGCTGCAGTCACCATCTGCAGTGATTTTGGAGCCCAAAAAAACAAAGTCTGACACTGTTTCTACTGTTTCCCCATCTATTTCCCATGAAGTGATGGGGCCAGATGCCATGATCTTCGTTTTCTGAATGTTGAGCTTTAAGCCAACTTTTCCACTCTCCTCTTTCACTTTCAACAAGAGGCTTTTTAGCTCCTCCTCACTTTCTGCCATAAGGGTGGTGTCATCTGCATATCTGAGATTATTGATATTTCTCCCAGCAATCTTGATTCCAGCTTGTGTTTCTTCCAGTCCAGCATTTCTCATGATGTACTCTGCATATAAGTTAAATAAGCAGGGTGACAATATACAGCCTTGACGTACTCCTTTTCCTATTTGGAACCAGTCTGTTGTTCCATGTCAAATGCTGGAAACAATCTCAAAACCCATCGAAAGAAGAGTGCATAATGAAATCATAGTGTATTTAGAAAATGGCATGTTCTATTACATGAAAACAAAACAGCCACAGAAGCACTCCTCTGCATGGATGAATCCATGTTGAATGAAAAATCCTAGTCGCAGAAGACCACATACAACCTGAGAGACTTTTTATAAAGTTCAAAAACTATGGAGAAGTAAAGCTAAAACTAATCAACCTAAATATGCCATTGAGGCATGCATATTGCTATTTTTTTTTTAAGGCAAGGAAATGGTAAGCACAGTATTCAGAGTGTGAGCTAAGTCACTTCAGTTGTGCCCAACTCTGTGTGACCCTATAGACTGTAGTCCACCAGGTATTTTGTCAATGGGATTCTCCAGGCAAGAATACTGGAGTGGGTTGGGTTGTCATTTTCTCCTCCAGGGAATCTTCAATACCTAGGGACTGAACCTCTGTCTCCTGCATTGCAGGCGGATGTCTTTACTGCTGCGCTATCAGGGAAGCCCCACAGTATTTGGGTTAGTGCTTATCTCTGGAGAGGAGTCAGGCTTGTGAAAGAAGAGAACAAAAAGGGAGCTGGATGTTGTTCGTGACATTCTAAACTTGCTTTGGGGTGGGGGGCATCAGACGTATTTATTGTATTATTCAGCATGCATACATGCATAAAATAAGTAGAATAGAAGATGGCCTTTAGTGGATCAAAGGGGATTATGTACCATGAACCAAAGATTATGATTAATCCAATTTTGTGAAACTAAGATCCAGTCAATCAATCAATAGGAAATCCTGGGTCCATTACTTGCTACTTATATGGGCCAGATTAAGTTGCTTTAATACATCTTAATCTCAGTCTTCTTGACTGTGGAATAAAACTATGATCTATTATAAAGATTAACTGAGCAATAAACGGGCACTAATATATTTTTTATAACAGCTTTACTGAGACATAACTCACATCCATACAATTCACCCATTTGAAGTTGACAATTTAGTGGTTTTTAGTGTATTCAGAGTTGTGTAACCATCACCACAATCAATTTAAGAACCTTTCATCACTCCAAAAATAAACCCTGTACCTATTAGCAGTCACTTCCCCTCATGACTTCTCATGCCCTGCTACCCAGCCCTGAGCAACCATGAATCCACTTTCTGTCTCTGTGGATTTGTCTGTTCAGGACATTTCATATACAGGTAAATGCAACCATATAATATGTGGTCTTTTGCAATGGGAACCAATTTTTTTCTCTTTCCCTAGAGTAGAAGTTATTACAATAGAGCTGTGTGAATCCTTGTTGGCTGTTTGTATTCATATCAGCTGTAATCAGGACCATCTAACATAGTTTTCTTTTAAACAACTGACTACTATCTACCACCAAAACACTGCAATACATTGTCTTATTCATACAAGTCTAACAACACCCTGTGAAGCAGGCATACAGAAGCCAAGCTACTTAGTCACATGAGCAGTTACTGGTTTAAAGCAGTAATCCATTCACAGCTCTAACTCTAGAATCCAGGATTTTAATCACTGCCTGATTTGTTGTGTTGTTCAGTTGCTAAGTCGTGTTCAACTCTTTTTCAATCCCATGGACTGCAGCACACTAGGTTTCTCTGTTCTCCACCGTCTCCCAGAGTTTGCTCAAACTCATGTCTATGATGTTACCCAGCCATCTCATCCACTGCCCTCGATCTTCCCAGCGTCAGAGTCTTTTCCAACAAGTCCACTCTCCACATTAGGTGGCCAAATTATTGGAGCTTCAACTTCAGCATCAGTCCTTCCAATGAGTGTTCAGGGTTGATTTCCTTTAGGACTGACTGGTTTGATCTCCTTGCAGTCCAAGAGACTCTCAAGAGTCTTCTCCAGCACCACAATTCAAAAGCATCAATTCTTCAGTGTTCAGCCTTCTTCATGGTCCAACTCTCACATCCACATGATGACTGGAAAAACCATTGCTTTGACTATGCTGTGACATATGCTTTGACATAGCTATGATATATGACATATACTTTGACATAGCTATGACCACCTGATAATGCCTCTGTATGTGATGAAATGCTATTCTTTTTTTTTTTTAATATAGTCAGGAAAGGTGTGTAATCAGTTTCATTTTAATACAATGACTTTTCTTTTTCCTGGTGAAGCTAATTTGCAGTTTTCACAGGGATGGAGTACTGGTAAGGGTTTGGGTACTCTTTGCCTGACTAAAATCAATACAGTCTTAACCACAAAGACCTACTATACAGCACAGGGAACTCTGCTCACATGATGCAGTAGCCTGGATGGGAGGGATTTTGAGGGAGAATGGATATATGTATAAGCATGGCTGAGCCCCTTTACTGTCCACCTGAAACTATCACAACATTATTAATTGGTTATACTCCAATTTAAAGAAAAAGTTTTTTTTTTTTAAGTCATCCAATATCGAACCTATTTTTCTCTAAAAAAACTTACCTGTGGGAAGAGTGGCAATTATCACTCAGGAAAACATGTGCCAATGGATGAGTAGGAGATTGTTGACTTAAAGGCTTGGTTGGTGAAACAGAGAGCTCGCTAAGTCCTTAATTACTGCTGTTAAGGATGTACCTTCCTGTTCTGATGTTCCTGTGGGTCAGAGAAACAGGAGCTAGTGTTTTATGGGCACTGGCACAGATTTTCTCAGAGTGTCTGGCAGCTATCACTGAGTTGGGGGTGCCGATGAAACCTAATTTAACATTATGTTTAAACTATTATGCATATTGTTACTCTATTAGGCCTTGGAGATTCCACAATTTCTTTTTAAAAATTTATTTATTTTTAATTTGAGGATAACTGCTTTACAATATTGTGTTGGTTTACACTAGTTTTACAAAGCAGGGAACACTGTATTTACTTTGATTATACATTGATTTGGAGGAAGGGATGCTGCTTTTGAAACTGTATTTTCCCACAGAAAGACACAAAATTCATGGCCCCTTCTTCCCTCTTTAGCCTCAAGGGAGCTTAACAGAGACTGATTAAGCAAGGAAAGCCATCAAAGCTTCAAAGCTCAGAAATCCCTGAGGTTGAGTTGAGTTTTAGGTGAAGGGTTCATGTTGGTGTCAAACCAGTTCCTGCCATCTCGTCACTGTGCATACTGACAGCCAGGGGACATGTACTCAGGTCTGAGATCCGAGGAAAGAAACACCTGGCTGCAATTACTCGCATCTATATGGTTAACTTTTTTAAAAATTAATTTTTAATGGAGTATAGTTGCTTTACAATGTTGCATTAGTTTCTGCTGTAAAGTGAATCAGCTACATGTATACATATATCTTTTTTTTTTTTTTAAGGGAAATCAAGATGGCAGCATAGAAGGATATGAGCTCATCTTCTTCTTCGAGAACACCAAAATCACAACTAGCTGTTGGACAACCATCAACAGGAGGATGTTGAAATCTACCAAAAAAAAGATACCCCACATCCAAGGACAAAGGAGAAGCCACAACAAGATGGTAGGAGGGGGCACGATCGAGGTCACCGTAGAGCACTGAATAGAATTCCTGTGCTATATACTCAGTTTTCATTAGTTAACTATTTTATACATGATGACTGAGTGACTAGCAGACAGACATACAGTACATATATATGTCAACCCAGTCTCCCAATTCATCCCAGTCCCCTACTTCTCTCTTTGGGATCCATATGTTTGTTCTCTACATCTGTGTCTCCATTTCTGCTTTGAAAATAAGTTCATCTGTATATTCAGTGGATATTACTAGCCATGAAAAGGAATGAAACTGTGCCATTTGCAGAGACGTGGATGAACCTAGAGACTGTCATACTGAGTGAAGTAAGTCAGAAAAACAAAAATCATATATTAACACATAGATGTGGAATCTAGAAAAATGGTATAGATAAACTAAGGATTTTGATGTAGATCTGACTGACCCCAAAGCTCATTATTTTTTTTTTTTACTACACTACCAAGAAGGAGGGTTTTCCCCAGTGGCTCAGCTGGTAAAGAACATGCCTGCCAATGCAGGAGACTCAAGAGATAAGGGTTCAATCCATGGGTCAGGAAGATCCCCCGGAGAAGGAAATGGCAACCCATTCCAGTATTCTTGCCTGGGAAATTCCATGGACAGAGGAGCCTGGCGAGTCACAGTCCATGGGGTGGCAAAAAGCCAGACATGAGTGAGCACGAACGCGTGCCTGCACCGAGAGGGAAAGGGGAACGTGACGCCTATTTCTGTGCTGTTGTTAAGATGGAAAACCATGTGTCTTGTCATGAGAAAAAAAAATAATTCCTAGTCAACTCTATCATGAGTCATGATCTATGGTAATAATAATCTTTCCTCTGAGCTCTATGGTAATAATAATGTGGGTTACTATTATATTCTTCTAGAAATCATCTCACGTTTGTAAAACATGATCAGACATCTGTATGGGTTCTCACTATATATAGCGTTAGGTGGAGAGAAGTCTTCTGCTGCCTACTTCGCTATACTTAGAAGAATATTCTGTGTATAAAGGCCAGAAATCTGACCCTTAAAGATTATTTAAATACTCCCATGATGCAACATGCTTATTAATTGATTACCGTATAAGAGTATGAACATTATTATGTCTCCTCTGGCAGTGATAAATCACTTCACCATACAACCACCAGGTTATATTCTAATACATGAATCAGGCGTTATGGCCAGATGTCAGTTTTCTAGAAAAGTGGTGACATGACATGATAGGTAGTCATCCAATGTAAACTGGCAGGTGGTCTCCCTGGTCTGCTAAATACCAGAAGACTAGACAGACATCTGCACAAGATGTTGATACAAAAATGAACATGTGTGCATGCTAAGCTGCTTCAGTCAGCCTGATTCTTTGCAACACTTTGGGCCATAGCCCGCCAGGCTCCTCTGTCCTTGGGATTCTCCAGGCAAGAGTACTGGAGTGGGTAGCCATTCCCTTCTCCAGGGGATCTTCCCAACCGAGGGATCGAGCACACATCTCTTACATCTCCTGCATTGCAGGTGGGTTCTTTATCACTAGGCACAACCTTGGAAGCCCCCAAATGAACATACCCCTCACCATTTAGTGAAAGACAGAGGCAGAACTGGGATGACAGGGCTAATGGGGAAAAGATGAAAATAGCCTTTCTAAATCTGCTCTCCAGGCTCCAAGTTAAGCTCTCAAAAATTCACATCGATGGCCCCTCATAGTTCCTTAGCTAACTAATAAGTAAATTTCATTTTTAAGAAACCACCTTAACCTGTATTTTCCTCCATCTAGTGCACCATTTCTCTGATCACCTTCCCAACAAAATTCTTTGAGAGTTGTTCATATGAACTTCTTTTCCCCAGTTCTCTTGCAAACCACTGAAAAAGCTCTGAGTACGATCACCAGTGACCTCTGAGCTGCCACATGTAATGTTCAATCCTGGGTTCTTGACCTCCCAGTTATACTTGACAGTCAGCCATCCTCTACTCCAAGAAACACTTTCTCCACTTCACTTCTAGAACATAAGCGTTACCATTGCACTTGCTGATCTTTTGCAATCTCCTCTGCAACTTCCTAATTCCTTTGACCTCTAGAAACTAGAGACCCCCAAGTTTCAGTCTTTGGAGTGCTTCTGTTCTGCAGTCCTTCCTGTTTAAATATAATCTATGTATCAACAACCCCACATTTATATCTCCAAGTCTGACCACTCCCTGAATGCCAGACCAGCTTACCTTCTGCCCACTCTATATCTCCACTTGAATATCCAATAGGCAGTTCAAGCCTTACTTGTCCCAAACTGAATGTCTGATCTCCTTAACTCCCCAAACCTGCTTCACTCATCATCTTTGTCTCAGGTGATGCAACTCCATTCTCCTGATTGTTTGAACCAAATACCTTAGTGCCATCCTTGACTCTTCCATGTCTCCTATATGTCTTAGGAAATCCTGTTGGCTTTACCATAAAAACGTTTCAAGATGCTAAGTGCCCCTCAGCATCTCATGGCTGCTGTCTCACTGAAGCCATGACTGTCTTTAGCTTGGATTACTGATGTTGCCTTCTTGCTGATCTGCCTGCTTCCTCCCTTGTTCCCTATAGCCTGTCCTCTATTATGGCAGCCAGAACCATCCTGTGAAAGCCTGAGTCCAATTATGCCACCCCTCCATTTAAAAACATCCGATAGGACTTCCCTGGTGGTCCAGTGTTTAAGAATCCACCTGCCAGTGTAGGCGACGTGGGTTCAATCCCTCATCTGGGAAGATTCTGGGACAGTTAAGCCATGTACCACAACTACTGAGCCTGCACTCTAGAGCCCGTGCTCCCCAACAAGAGAAGCCACTGCAGCGAGAAGCCACAATGAAGAGTAGCCCCTGCTTGCCACAGCTTCTAGAAAAAGCCCATGCGCAGCAACCAAGACCCAAAACACCCAAATAAATAATTAAATTTTAAAAGTCTGATAACTTCTCAATGAAAGTCGAGTCCTTACAGGGGTCAAGAAGACCCTATGTGACCTGTCCCCCATCACCCTTCTCAGCTTCTTGCCTCCTACTACCCCATCCACTCACTCATCTCCAGTTCCACCAGCCTCCTTGCCTCTCACAAACATGTCATACCCATATCTGCCTCAGAGACTTTGCACTTACTGTTTCTTCTACCTGCAGTGCTCAATATTCACACGGCTCATTCCCTGACTTTATTAAGGTCCCTGCTTACATACTGCTGCCTCAGGGAGTCTTCCTGACCCACTCCTTTGTTCCTTGTCCTCTTAACTGGCTTTATTTTTCTTCCTTGCATGTATCACCAGCTGATATTTTCTGTTACCTGTGTGTGTCTGTCTGCCCTGGTTTCCTTCCGTATCTACGAAGGCTGGAATTTTGAATATTATATCCCAAATGCTAGAAGAGTCACCGGTGCCTAGTAAGTGCTTAATACATATTTATTGAATGAATGCTTTACTTCCTGGAGAGAGTGAATCTTAAAGACCAGGTAAAAATTAACCAGGCAGGTGAGAATTGAAGAGGATCCCAAGCAGAGAAGGTGGCAGCTTGAGGCCACAGTGGTCTCAGAATGTGGCAGAATAATTTACAAGCAGTTCTAAATAAGTCTGTAGGAGCCTCCCCACTAATACTCATGTCTTTTCCATTTAAGGAGTACCTTAACTGTTTTCAAAATTGTTTTCTTTTTCACATACACATAGGTGTTAACTTTTAAATTGATTAAAAACTTCTAAATGATCTTATTTAATCAGTATAGATTTTAGTAAGAAAACATAATGAAACAATAAGAAAGCATTGTATCAGAGTTAATTTGGCAACAATTTTTCTTCTTTAGTTTTACAAAAAATAAGATGCCTCATGATAGCATTTTAGGTTTAATAAGAAAGGTACTATTTGAGAAATCATGTTAATATTTACAATCAGGGAACATGGGTTTGGCTTTAACCTGGTCATAAAATAGATACTGAGGACCTCACTATACTGTAATAAACCAAATGGGATAGTCCATGTGCAGAGAACTGGACATTATAAAAGTATTGCTTATGACAGTGAAAGTCATCTCTTACATTTGATGTACTTTGAAGCTTTTAAAAGAAAATATAACTTGGCTTTTAAACTCAATAAAGAGATTTCTGTCTCACTGGGAAAAAGAAAAAAATACTCATGTCCTTCCGAGGGTTCCTGTAAAGCAGGCCCGCTTCATCCCAGGGTTATCAGGCAAGTGCTTAAATTCTTAAGAGTTCCTTGGACTGCAAGGAGATCAAACTAGTCAATCCTAAGGGAAATCAATCCTGAATATTCATTGGAAAGACTGATGCTGAAACTGAAGCTCCAATACATGACCATCTGATGCAAAGAGTCGACTCATTAGAAAAACCCTGATGCTGGGAAAGAGTGAAATTAGGAGAAAGGGATGACAGAGGACGATGGTTGGATGGCATCACTGACTCAATGGACATGTGTTTGAGCAAGCTCCGGGAGATGGTGAAGGACAGGGAAGCCTGGCCTGCTGCAGTCCGTGGGGTCGCACAGAGTCGGACACGACTGAGAGACTGAACAACAACAGCAGCAACTTCTAGGGAGGATCTTGAAGTCTGAGCTGCCTAATTGCTCCCTGGCTCAAGAGGTCCCACCTGAGGACCTGAAGATGGGGGTGGTGGGGGGGGGGGGGGAGGAAAGCTAGGAGGTGACGGTAGAGGAGAAGGAAGGAGCTCTCAGTTTAATCCTGCGAGTTCATTACCCTGGAAAGATGGGTCCAAGTGAGCCATGTCTGGCAAGTAACGGGCCTTGCCCAAGTGACTCAACAGCATCAGCTCGGCAACCACACTGAGTCAGTTGGAAGGAAACAGAGCTCCCCAAGGCCTGATGAGTGAAGCTGAAAGGAGCTCACTGAAAGTTCAGCACTGCAAAGCCATTCACGGTCCCAGCAAGACGTTTCAGAACCAGATGCAGAACTAATCCAAAAAGAGGGCATCTTGATCCCCGTTCACAATGCATGTGGGCAAGACACCCAGCACGTGCCAGGAGGCCAAGGTTCCAGGCACAATGGGACACTAAGCCCCACTGAGTGTGTGGTCTATTAGAAGAGGTCCACTGCCTCCCAAAGGGCCTGGGATTTGGATCCTCAGCCTCCGTGCTCATCCTGAAGCACTTTCCCTGGGAGAATTTTTTGTCCCATTTGGCGGATGCGGCTCAGAGAAGCCAAGTCTTGCCTGCAGTCAACCAGCAACTCAGTTTCCTGAGATGGAAACCGAGGCCCAGACCTACCAGCCTCGAGTGGTTTCTTGACGGCGTCCTCCCAGAGACTCAGAGGATAGCAGAGGCAAGGGGGTCAGCGCTCCTGCATGGGAACCTAGGCGGACAATGGGGATGGGCAGGCGGGTGTGGAGCACTGCAGACCCACCATCACAACAGGGAGAACAACTCAGAGCACATTCTCCTGGGAGGGGAAGGGATGTCAGTGACATTTTCTTTGTAAATGAGCGACATCAGTCCTGAGGTTCGCAGCTGTACAGTCTAAAATGTTGGAGTTGGAAGGGGCCCTGGGAGACATCAATCCAGTTTCTTTTGTTTCCTGGTTGAGGAAATGGAGATGCGGAAAGACTAACTTGCTGCTCAAGGTCACACAGCTGGCTCAGGCCAGAGTGAGGACAGGAGCTGGTGTAATTTAAGCATTGACCCCATTCTTTTTCCAACACCACTCTTACAATAATGACCTGTCCTCTGATGACACCATGAAACAAGGTCAACAACAGCCAGCTTCTTTCCTCTGCTTTCCTAACATTAGAATGAAAGTGGCGTGGAGGAGCCTGAAGTGAAGGGGTGGTGTGCTTAGCTCAGACATGCAATCTAACACTCAAAACCCCCTAAATCTTCCACTCATTTGGTCTTGGAGCCAAGATTAACATAGCCATGGAAAGAAAGGCTGGGAGATTGCAAAGAGGTTCTTGGAGAGCCCACCCCTGGGAGATGGTGAACTGGGTCTCACCAACGGGGTCAGGCTCACTCCAGGGCAGGGCTCTACGGCAGATGTGTCTGGAACAGTGTTCTCAGGCTTCCTGCCTGGGCCCTCCATGGCACCCAATGACGAGCATGGCTCTGGGCAGAGGTGGCTGCTGCCAGTGGGAAGCTCTCCCATCACTCACCCACCAGGTGTTCTTCCCAGCAACCACTGCAGCTTGGCAGGAAAACCACAGTGGGGCTGCGGGACTGGGCAGAGAGGTGCAGCTCCCTCCGCTGTGCCGTCCAGGTGTCAACAGATGGGTTATGGATCTGCCTCTCCCTTAACAAATAAACAGGACTTTTACAGGCTGAGTAATCCCACATGGGGTAAGCCAGACTGTCACTCAGCCAGCTTTCCCAGCCTCGGCCCTGTTCCTATAAGGAGAGGTGTTTCCAGAAGGCTGGCTATCCCAAGGTAGTAGCAAGGCTCACTGTCCTTCCCACCCATGGAGTCACAGGGAGCCAGGTAGTCCTGGGAGCCGCCTTGCGTCCTTTAAATGTCTCCCCGGGGAAGTGTCCCTGCCAGTTCCCACAGTCTGCATGCTCGTGGTTCTATGCAGGTGCGATCCTTCCTCCCACCCAGCCCCGAGAGAGCAGAGAGTGAAAACACAGATGAGATGGCTAAAGGAAGGAAAACTCCCCCTTGTTGAGAGTGGCCTTGGAACCAAATCTCTCCATCCTTCTCCTGACGGCTTTCAAACCTTGGGGAAATGGACAGGAGACAGGCTCTTGGGCCATTTTCCTCTTCTGATTCCTGTCCAATATCTGGGCTTTGAGTAAGAGGGGCAGTCTGGCCTGATCTGGAGGGGCCCAAGAGCAGGACAAAGATCAGTTAAGGAGTCAAGTCCTGTAGCCCAGTGGTCACTGGCGCTGCATATAAGGATGAGAGACCATGGAGTGCTAGACCAGGAATCCGATGTCCTGGGTTCACTTGCTTAAATGTCACTTACTTCCCTGAACCTCAGTTTCTCCATCTGCAAAATGGGGACAGTAATACCTCTCCCTGCCCTCCTTGCCTAAGTATGAGAATTCAGTGAATCAGAATAATGGAAAGGTTGAACACGCTGGGTAGGACTCCACTGCAGCTCCTGTGCATGGTCACTTCCAGCCAATGCCAAGTCACTTGTCACAACAAGTGGGTTCCAGCCCAAAGGAGGTAAGAGGTGGCTCTGGGGTTCTCAATTGTCCTCCCTCCTTCCTGTACACGTTCTACCAGCACCATGCCGGGGACTGTTCAAAGCGCGACAGATGAGGCAAAAGCCCTAACGTCAAGGGTCAGGGGTGGAGGGGAAGCAGACTAACTCCCTGGTCCAGCCCCTGATGGTGGTGGCCTGATTCAGGTGGGAGAAACACTTCAGGACAACACACTCTGTGTCAGCCCCGATCAATAAAAACCAGTAACCATGGGAGAACTTTCTGGTTCTTTCTAGCCCAAATACCAGCTGAGCAGCTGGGGAAACCAGCAGTCCAACTCTTTCCAAGTGGTCACCCACCTCTTCCCACCTGCACGCGAGGCTGCTTCTCAGCGCAGGGTCACGCTGGGGTGAGCCGTCAATCTGGGCCTGGAGCTGCTCACCTCTGACTTAGTCACAGTCTCCAGGTTTGTTATCTCCCAAGCAATGAATTGGCACTTTTCACTGAGGGATGACTACTGGGCGCTTTAGAGCTTCATTAAGCTCCGTGACTTAATGACTCTCCTGTTTAATGGAAGCCAAAGCTGTTTAAGTGGCCACAGCTCCAGGAACTGGGGTAAAAGAGTGAAACTTCGAGAGCAGCCGCGCTAATCTGGCCGGCACCCCTCCCCAGCCCTGATCGTGGCCTGTTTTGACAGCTCCCAGAGCCAGTCCCACTGGGAGCGGCGGGGGCAGCTCCTTTCCCTCACGCTCTCTCCTCCAGCGCATCGCCTGCCGCAGGGGAGAGGAAGAACAATCAAGCATTGTCTTGTTCTGGCCCGGTGTGTCAGGGCCTCCTGGAATAAATATTATTTGCCTGGGAGGGAAACTGGCTGAGAGACAGCTCAGGGTCAGGGCTGCGGAGGACACGAGGGAAAGCGGTGATGTTTGGGTTTGGTTTTATTGTGAGTTTAATCTCTTTCTCCCTGAGTTCTGCACATTTCCCCCGCACCCCCGCCCCCATCCCGAACGGGCCATTAAGCAGGAAGCCAGTGCTGGGCGGGGGGCTCTGCCAGGTAGAAACAAAAGGGATGTTCTGCAACATGCACTCTGGGTTGCTCTCAGCCCAGCTCCGGGTGAGCAAAGGGCGTGCATTCCGGGGACTCGCGCAGGCTGCAGGCAGAGTGGCCCACCTGCCATGGCATGGCGCCCCTCGCACGCAGAAGCGCTTTGCCCTTCTGTCCTTTACTCCTCAGCAAGTACTGCTTGGGCTGCAGCCCCCTCTGTGAGTCTGGGGAAACTGGACCCCAGATACCCCAGGCAGTCAGCACTTACTGAATTCTTACTGTGTACTGTTCACCAGGTGTACTTCCCGTCACCCAGAAAGCCTCATGACTCTCCCGAATGAAGAGCTAAAGACCAACTATTGAATAGGAGACTTGAGGGGCTGCCCTGGAAAGGCCAGGCACCGCCCCACCTCCTTCTCCTGGCCGTCTCAGGAGGAGCGAGTGGGAAGCACAGGGCCAAGCCTGTGACAGCCACGAGCCTTGGGGCATCAAAAGGGCGCCTCTGCTGTGCTGTCCCAAGTTCCCCTTTCCCTTCATCCTTAAAATCCACGCTGGGAACAAGACACCTACCCAACAGCTCAATAAGAGCTATTGACGATTACATGCAAACTCTATGTCGAGCACTGTGGAGAAGGCAATGGCAACCCACTCCAGTACTCTTGCCATGGACAGAGTCCATGGACGGAGGAGGCTGGTGGGCTGTGGTCCATGGGGTCGCTAAGAGTCAGACACGACTGAGCGACTTCATTTTCACTTTTCACTTTCATGCATTGGAGAAGGAAACGGTAACCCACTCCAGCGTTCTTGCCTGGAGAATCCCAGGGATGGGGGAGCCTGGTGGGCTGTGGTCTATGGGGTCGCACAGAGTTGGACACGACTGGAGTGACTTAGCAGCAGCAGCAGTACTAAGTGCATTACGTATATCATCTTACTGACAGAAGCATACTTACTCAGTCCACTTCCACAGATGGGAAATGAAGCTTGGAGAGGGCATGGAATTGCTCCAAGCTTACACAGCTACTAAGAAGGCTTCAAACCCACCTTTATCTGCTTCCAAAGTCTTGACCACTCAGAAGTACTTCCCAGAAGCAGTGATGGGTTTGGAAGCCACCCCACACACCCCTGTGCCACTTCTTCTTGTCAGCCAGGACACACTTTTACCAAGGAGGATGTGTGCTAGGATGCTGGCTCTTCGGGCTATCCTCACACCTCCACTCACTGGGGATCCTTTGTTCCCAGAGGGCAGAGTTCCACCCTGTGGACTTGACTTAATTATTTTTGTGTACAAAATAGTTTATTGCTCTGCTCAGTGCCATGTACAATTAGAGAGTTAATACCTGCTTTGTAAGAGTGATAATGATCTCACCACCCAGTCAGTGAAATAAACGTTGCCCCCCGCCCCTCTTCTTGAGAAACAAAGAGCCAGAGAAGGCCAAGCCATCCAAGCACTTAACATGGGGCACGGAGAACATGGGCGTGAGTCTGCAGACCTTGTGTCAGGTTATGGATCAGCCACACACTAGCCATGTGCCTGGGGCAAGCCAGCTGACCTCATGAAGCTGTGTTTCTTCAAATGTGGGGGCAGATCACTGTACAGACACATAGTTCAGTTCAGTTCAGTTCAGTCGCTCAGTCGTGTCCGACTCTTTGCGACTCCATGAATCGCAGCACGCCAGGCCTCCCTGTCCATCACCAACTCCTGGAGTTCACTCAGACTCACGTCCATTGAGTCCATGATGCCATCCAGCCATCTCATACAGACACAATAACCAGATGTGTAACTGTGAAGATCTGGTGAGAAAGTGCCCACAAAGCTCTGAACAGCCTTACTTGGCAGAGTAGGTGTTCAGTGTCTGTTTCCTCACTTAGTGCATCTTTTTTTCTTTCAATGGAGCTCTCATCATCTAAGAATCTTGATTCACTTCTGCCTTGGGGACATTCCCACCACTGCACACTGTTGGGAGTCTCAGTGCCTCAGTTTTTGCATCTGTAAAATGGGAAGGAACAAATGACTTAACACACATAAAGTCCTTGGAATGGTACCCAGCACACAGTAGTTGTTAAATAATTTAGATATTTTATAAACATTGTTGTGATTAGTGATTACTATTATTCTTTCTCAGAGTTTTGTGAGGAATAAACAAGATGATGGATGTGAAAACATGTTATCAACTACAAGAATAAGAGTAAGCACTCGGTGGCTCAGACAGTAAAGCGTCTGCCTACAACGTGGGAGACCCAGGTTCGATCCCTGGGTTGGGAAGATCCTCTGGAGAAGGAAATGGCAACCACTCCAGTACTCTTGCCTGGAAAATCCCATGGACGGAGGAGCGTAGTAGGCTATAGTCCATGGGGTCGCAGAGTTGGACACCACTGAGCGACTTCACTCACTTCACTCACTCACTCACTCGTACACACAGAGAGGGTAACAGGGGAAAAGACCTGGCCTCAGACACGCACTTGAACAATCTCAAACCGCCCCCCTTGACACAAAACACAGAATTCCTCCTTCAAAGAAACAATCATTCACCTTCTGGTTTTTGTTTGTTTGTTCTGTTTTAATTTGAAAGTGAAAGTCACTCAGTCGTATCCGACTCTTTTCGACCTCATGGACTATACAGTTCTGGAATTCTCCAGGCCAGAGTACTGGAGTGGGTAGCCTTTCTCTTCTGAAGGGGATCTTCCCAACCCAGGAATCAAACTGGGGTCTTCTGGATTGCAGGTGGCTTCTTTATCAACTGTGTTATCAGGGAAGCCCCCTGTTTCAATTTAGACCAGATCTCTCATGTCGTGTATCTAGGCTGTTTGTATTTCATTGACGTATCCTCGATCACTGCATAACAAAGGCATTGTTAAAGAAGCATCTGGTCTAAGCAGTCCTTGGATATCCTGATGTGAACAGAGAATACAATTAAGCTCTGTCTCTCCCTCTCAGGTAATCCAGGTGCAATCTTTCCTGATGGGTTGGAGGAACCAGGCAGGCAAGCCAGTCAATGAGGGGGAGTTGCAGATAGCTGATTAATGGCTGGAAGCCCAGTAACACCACCCCTCAAAGGCTTGCAACAGAAGCTCCTGGGCCCATCTTTGACAGGTTTACAGTGTATCTGGTCAATCAGCCAAACAAGAGACACAGGGTGTGGGCTTCCCTGGTGCCACAGTGGCAAAGAATCTGCCTGCAATGCAGGAGTCAGGAGTTTGATCCCTGGGTTGGAAAGATCCCTTGGAGGAGGACATGGCAACCCACTCCAGTATTCTTGCCTGGAGAATCACATGGATGGAGGAGAGTGCTGGGCTACAGTCCACTGGGTCACAGAGAGTAGGATATGACTTAAGTGACTTAGCATGCATGCAGGAGACACTGGTGCAACTTATTGCCCAGCACCCTGCTGGAAACCACAGGGTATATAAAGCAAGTGCCTAGGCCACAGTCCCTGCCCTTAGGGAGACCACCCAACTGATGGAATAAGGCAGATGAAAATGAAAGAATGAGAGAGTCAGAAAAGGCAATGATATAATGAAGGTTAGATTTTATGGCCCAGATTGTAAACACTGGTGCATGGAGTAAAGGGAGATGGGTGAAAGCTAGAGGGAGTGGAAAGGCTCGCACAGGAAAGGGTTTCTTAGCTGGGCCCTGACAGGTGTGTAGAGTTGCACTGGTGAAAGGCAGAGTGGCAGTGTACGTTGGAGAAACTGTGAGAGAGGTCTAGGAGGAAGGACTGTCTATAGGGCAGAGGTGAACCGGGCATGTCTGGAGCAGGAGTGCTTCCTAACTGCCAGAACTAGCATTGCTTTAAAGAACCAGGAAGACGAATTCTTATCAGTAATAAAACTAGTTGAAGGTGGTCTAGTTTGTTCTAGTTTGCCTCCCATATTAGTGAACTTCATTCAGCAAGTCACTTAACCACCCAAGTGTCGCTGTCTTCCCCTGTGAAATGGGGATGATAATACATGTCTAACAGTCCCTATAAAAGGTGCTGATTCCAGGGGCAAGTGCTAATAGGCAGGCAATGAGGGCAATTCTCCCCCAAATTCCCTGGTAGGTGACTCCAGCTCAGGTTCACCGAGTTCTCTTCTCCTGGCAAAGAGGGAGAACCAGGCTCTGTGTGAGTCATCTGCTGTTGACCTTGATCCACAGGGGCTGCAGGAGGAGCCTGTCGGGGGGCGCATTCCCCCAGAAAGCAGGATTGCCCCTGACCACGTAGGGACAGGATGGAATACCCTCCAACTTGAGGGCTTCTGAACCAAGCCAGGGGTCCCAGCGGGGAGGGGGGGTTCCCTCCTCCTGCCCCTCTCCTCAAGAGGATGGGGAGGCAGGACTGGGCCTGAGAGCTTCTCACAAGAGCCAACTGGCCCGAGGGAACGAAGGTGGCCAGGTAAGGAGTCAGATCAGAGAGGAGCCCCAGGAAGAAACCAGCGTGTTCGTGAGCAGACACTGAGGGGACTGATCCGGTGGAAAATTAACCACAGACTCAGACGCCCCGGAAGGAAGCAACAGCTAATGGACCAGCCCCGAGGGCCAGGCCCACACCTCCTGACAGTGTCCTCGGCCTGGTTTCAGGGCCCGGAGTTCAAGTTTCTGCCACGGACCCAGAGCCGAGGCTGCTCCCAAAGCGCTTGATAACTGTTTTCCCCGCACGTCTCGCGCAAACCACGCGG
>SJXQ01005079.1:304448-392496 GCA_006408695.1 Aepyceros melampus
GCTCGGGCGCGCCTGTCCTTTCCTCCCACCTGGGCGCCCAGAGGGAATCGCTGCAAAGGGAGCGGGAGCGGGACCCTGGGACCCTGGGGGCGCTGCCCACCTGCCTGCAACGCGGAGCCCGGCTGTGAGAGCGGAGGGGAACTGCCGGTCAGGACTTACGTTCCCGGGCTCCGCTCCGCGCCGGCCTCCTTCTGGCGGCGCCCGCACGGTGCAGGGGACGCGCAGAAGCGGCCTCGAGATGAGCGGCCCCTGGGCGCACGCGCGCGTCTACTACCCGCACCTCTGCGCTGCCCCTTTGGCTTGGGAAGGGACTGCCCCGCAGGGTGGGTGCGTACGCGGGTGTGTGCGCGTATGTCCGTGCGTGTGCGTAGACCTGTGCGCACGTGATCACAAGAGAGGGCTGCGAGGCAGGGAGTAGGGCGTGTGCGTTGTAAACAGGGACAGTAAGGAGGTGCCCTAATAGGGACTTCTCAGCAGCCCAAGCGGAGAAGGCAATGGCACCCGACTCCAGCGTTGGAATATCCCATGGACGGAAGAGCCTGGTGGGCTGCAGTCCATGGGGTCGCTGAGAGTTGGACACGACTCAGTGACTTCACTTTCACTCTTCACTTTCATGCATTGGAGAAGGAAATGGCAACCCACTCCAGTGTTCTTGCCTGGAGAATCCCAGGGACGGCGGAGCCTGGTGGGCTGCCGTCTATGGGGTCGCACAGAGTCAGACACGACTGAAGCGACTCAGCAGCAGCAGCAGCAGCAGCCCAAGACTGCCTGAAGCCACTGGATACAAAACTTTAGGACGCAGGCTGTTTGAGGGGGGCTTGGTGTTTGGTTGTTCACTGCCATATCCCCAGTGCCCGTTACGGTACCTAAAACTTAGGAGGCTCTTAATAAATAGTTGCTGAGCTAATGCCTGGATGTTGGAGGGAGGGCATTCTAGAACCAGAGAGAGTGAGAACAAAGCCACATTTCACCCGCTTGGCGATTCTTCCTGGCACCACCCCGGATGCTCTCTCAAGGCCAGCCCTTCTCCACATCCAGGTGATGCCAAGTTTTCTTTCCCACTCCCATTCTTCCGTTTCTCCCCTTGATCTCTCTGTTTTACGTGTCTCCTGCCTGTTGGACCTCCGCTGTCAGAGAGGGACAGAGGGGAACGCAGAGGAGCCGAGCTCTGCCAGTGGAGCAGTGGCCTGGTGGCCTCCCCATTCTGGAAGCAAAGGGTGGGAGAAAAAAATGCTGGAACATGCAATGTGTGCTCCAGAAATGTTAGTTCCTTTCCCTGAAGAGTAGACAACATTCTGGGCGTGCCCTGTGTGTGGCTGGGGATTGGTTCTGGTTTGATAATCACTGCCAGAACACCCCTCCTTTTTTTCGTAAAATGCCTTGAGGGGGATTTAATGGTAGCTGAAAACTGAGGCAAGTTTCATTTCTAAAACATTCAGAAGTTAATATGCTATGAGTCATGTATTCTGCAGAGGCCTCCTCACACTCAGGAGAAAGGGTTTCCAAGTAATTAAACAATCATGTTGGACCAAACTGAAGTGCCCCAGCTCCCACTTCTCCACTGTGGACCTTCCTTTGCCTACACCAGCTGCCTCCACAGCTACCCTGGTTGAGATTAGTAAATTCTTCCTTCAGCTGGGGGAGACATTGTGTGAAAACCAAATCCTACAATAACATTTTTCATCACTAAAGGAAGGATCTGGTTTCACCCTCCTCAACCTGATTTAAGGACCTAACAGAAATAACAACCTTCATGGGGTAATTAGGAAATTATCCTCTTACAAATTGGTAGATGTCTCCTTTCTTTTCTGTGGGATGAGATGGGAAGGGTATTATTTTTCTTTTTCCATGGTGAAGTGCCTGCGATTAACCATGCCACCCGGGTAATTGTTCCCTTGTGTGTAAGCTGATAGCCTGCCGTTCCGGGGTGTACCTGCCAACGCACTCCAGAATAACATATTACAGCCTCCATGCCCTTCCTGATGAAAGGAAAACTTCAGTCATGTTTAGTTAAAGGAGCTTTTTTAACCTGGCCGGTCAATACCCTAGTATGTTATGCCAAGTTGCTTCAGTCCTGTCTGACTCTTTGAGAGGCTATGACTATAGCTAACCAGGTGCTGCTTTCCATGAGATTCTCCAGGCAAGAATACTGGAGTGGGTTGCCGTGACCTCCCCTAGGAGATCTTCCTGATCCAGGGATTGAACTGACATCTCCTGCATCTCCTGCTTTGGGAGGTGGGTTCTTTACCAATAGTGTCACCTAGGAAGCCCCAATACCTTAGAGGTGGAGAATTACACCAAGGGTAAGCAGAGGTTCTCTCCAACTAGCTAGAGACACTCATTTGTTAAAAGAGTGTGGATGCATCCAGTGTGAGCCTTATCAATACTGCCTATTTCTAGACTTGTGGAGAACAGTGCTAATATTTCAGAGAACCCAGGAAGTCCCTAAGGGTCCCAGGAAAGATTTTTATTTGACAGGAGGGAGAAATTCCTAGCTGAAGATTCCTAATCCAGATCTGTTTTAATTTATAGATCTTCTAAGATGTATCAGAAACAAGACCAGAACTCAAAGATAAAAATGGAATTAACATTGGCCTCCTTTTCCCACTCCACTCTACTCCTATTCTACTCTAATTATCTCACTCCTTTGTCTCAAGATCTCTCTCTCTCTCTCCTTCACATGCACACACATGTACACACATACATGCACACACCCACACACACAGAGCAACCATACAACAGGTTTGACGGATCTCTTGGATTCATTAAGGGACTTAGGGAGTTTTCGATAGCTAAAAGAAGTACTAAAAGATACACGTGTCTGTGTGTATGTACATAAACATATTTTTCACCAACTGCCTTGTTGTTCAGTTGCTCAGTCCTGTCTGACTCTGTGGTCCCATGGACTGAAGCACTCCAAGCTTCCCTGTCTTTCACCATCTCCCGGAGCTTACTCAAACTCATGTCCATTGAGTCAGTGATGCCATTCAATCATCTTGTTCTCTGTCATCCCCTTCTTCTCCTGCCTTCTGTCTTTCCCAGCATTGGGGTCTTTTCCAATGAGTCAGCTCTTCCCGTCAGGTGGCCTAAGTATCAGTAACTGCCTTCAGTTCAGTTCAGTGTTCAGTCGTGTCCAACTCTTTGCAATCCCGTGAATTGCAGCACACCAGGTCTCCCTGTCCATCAATCACTGACTCCTGGAGTTCACTCAAACTCACATCCATCGAGTCGGTGATGCCATCCAGCCATCTCATCCTCTGTCTTCCCCTTCTCCTCCTGCTCCCAATCCCTCCCAGCATCAGGATGTTTTCCAATGAGTCAACTCTCCGCATGAGGTGGCCAAAGTACTGGAGTTTCAGCTTCAGCATCATTCCTTCCAAAGAATTCCAGGGCTGATCTCCTTTAGAATGGACTGGTTGGAACTGCCTAGCACTTGATATATTCCAAGAACTCATACACATTCTTTAATTAATGCAGCTGGCAGACAAAAGGTTGCCAGGCAGCGTCCACATCCCCAGTCCCACCAAGGAGGAAACTGAGACTGGGACACAGAGAGGTGACGTGACTTGGGTAGCGTCATGCTATCAGGATAAGATGCAGCTGAACCCATCTTCCCTCCCAGGTCATCTGCTATACCAGAGAGCTTATTAGAGATGCTAGTTCTCAGGCCCCACCCCAGAACAGGGGAAGGGCCCAGCAATCTGTGCTAACTAGCCTTCCAGGCAATGCTGGTGTGCACTCAAGTTTGAGAATCACTGCATTAGAGCCTACAAGAGAATACCCAGACAGCCCTTCAAGATTAACTGACCGCCCTCATCAGTCCCTTATAGTCCAACTGCATCCATCTGACACTCACTGTTCCCTAAACATTTCTTTTTCATGTTTTTAATACCATGCTCCTGTTACTTTGAATGATAATCCTGTTCTTCTCTACCTGGCAAACTCCTGCTAATCATTTAAAACCCAGTTCAAAGACCTCCCCTGACTTAAGATTTCACCCATCTTCTCCGACAGTCCACTTACCTTCTCCACTGGTAATGTCCCCCAACAGCCCCAGGACATACATCTTCATGCCCTGGGCTTCAGTTTCTCAGCATCACCTTCCTAGTGGATGGCTTAAATCATTGCCTCTTGGTACTCTCGTAGTTAGCCCTGTGCCAGGAACACAGTAGGTGCTTAATAAATATGTACTGAATTAATGAATAAATGAATGCATGAGCTGAAGCATCATTACAAGTGTCTTGAGTAATGGAGACAGGCGACTGGCCTGGGCACACAGCTGGCTGCTCCAGAGCCTGGCGTGACCCCCAGGCATCCTGACACCCAGCCCAAAATAGTAATTGTCTAATTTCTTTCACCTTGACTCCAGTCTTTAGGTAATGTAATTGTTAAACAAGAGAGTCATTTTTGGCTACTTTGTGACGGATAATTATGACAAGCACACTGAACAGGTAAAATTCTCCCCTTTAGGCTATAGCTGTGACTTGACGAGGTCACAGCTTGTCAGTTATCTCTGCATCTCTCTGTGTTTGTATTTATATATGGCACCTATTGCAATGGTATCTAAACCAACTATTAAACCATTCAAAATGCCCAGGAATCAATTTGTGGCAGCCAGATTATAGCTCCATTCATGTTTTAAGTTTTTCCTCCTTTTGAAGTTTAATAGATAGTTATTATGATGTAGTCTTTACTGCCTCCAAGTTTGCAGGCTGCTCAAAGCCTAAATCTGCAGCGAGAGGAGGTTAGACTTAAGAGGGAGTGTGCACATAACCTAAAGCAACTCTTCGATTTCTGCTCCTAAGTCTGCTGCTTTGCCTGGGTCTTCTTCCTCTGTGAGGAGAGTCGGGATGAAAATGGGTAAGGAACATGCCTAAGTGTTCATTCATTCATAAAAACACACATTTAGTGAGCTCAACTACGTGTTAGGGTGCTGGGGATCCCCAGGGAGCAAGATGTGGTACCAACCTTCACAGAGCTCCTAGCCTGATGGGAGAAGGAAGGGTTGTGAGTGGGAATTCACCATCCACTATGATGGATGTTATGTAGAGGCACAAGGAGGGACGGTTGCCTATGTGGAGAGCTTGAGCATGCGCAGCACCTAGCCAGGTGACAGGGAGGGGAAACCTGGGGGTAAGAAAGAGGAAGGCATTCCACAAGGGGTAAAGTAGTTCCCAGGGCTGGATTCAGGCTAGACATTGGTCTGCATCTTCAGTGGGATGCTTGAAGTCCAGGTGGGAACTCACATGAGGCCCAGGCTGTGAAGGATGGAGGTCAGTGAGAGTCTGGTAAGAGGACAGGAGGAGACAGTAAGAGTGGGCATAATTTCTCAGCACTCCTTCCTTGTGGGTGTCAGGCACAGCCAAAAGTTTGACCCCAGTTTGTTTTGAATCAAAGGGAACTTCTCTTTCTTCAAGTCACTGTGACTATGGGGAGTAAGGACATTGCAGAAGACGGAGTCGTGAGTAAAGGATCAGAATTCATCATGATTGTCAACTTTCCCTTCCTAAAGGCTTTTTGCCTAAGACTTATAAAACATGCTTAAAAGTCTCTTTCAGGGGCTTCCCTGGTGGTCCAGTGGCTATGACTCACTTCTCCCAGGGCAGGGGGCATGCGTTCAATTCCTGGTCAGAGACCTAGATCCCACGTGCTGCAACTTAGAGTTCACATGCCGTAACTAAAGCTTTCACATGCCACAACGAAGACAGGAGGTCCCGTGTGCCACAACTAAGACCTAGCACAGCCAAATAAGTATTTTTTTAAAGAAGTCTCTTTTATCCTTAACAAAATGATCTAACTAAATACAAGCTTTCCGTCTCCCTGTGACCCTGGCAAGCTCTCCTTTTAACTCCTTTCTTCCTTTGTTAACCAAGTTCCTCCACAAAATGCACTCACCTTCTCCTTCCATCCATAGCTGCCAGGCTTGTATCTCTACATCCACAGAAACACTAGGATAAATGTGGTCAACGGCCGTCAATGGCCATGTGCGATGGACTCATTCATTGATCCAATCAACAAAGCTTTACGTCTTCTCTGCATCAGGTGCTGTTCCTGGCCTGCAGATACAGCAAGGTAAAGGCTTTCTCAGAGTTTACCTTTCAGTGGGCTCCTTTTAGTTCTTAGGTCTCTGCAGCATTTGTCATCATTGAACTCTGCCTTCTGGGAACACTCTCTTGCCTTCCATTCCCAATCGACTATGATTCTTCTATCTTCTTTATCATTCTGTCTCTATTGATTCATTAGGGCTTCCCTGGTGGCTCAGTCAGTAAAAAAAATCCACGTGCAATGTTGGATACTCAGGTTCAATCCTTGGGTTGGGAAGATCCCATGGAGAAATAAGTGGCAACCCACTCTACTCTTCTTGCCTGGGAAATCTCAAGGACAGAGGAACCTGGCGGGCCACACTCCATGGGGTCACAAGGACTCAGACACAACTTAACGACTAAACCACCACCACCATCTATTCATTAAAGCCTTACTTTAAGTAGGTTTGTGTTCTAGGCTCTACACTTATCCTCCAAGGTTTTATCCTTCTCTTTGATTTTATTTGTTAGATATATATCTCAATACCTGTATAATCAGCTCACTTCATACATCTCCACACGGACATCACCTCGGTGTCCACCTAACCACAGCTGGACTCTAGGAACTGTGTGCCCACCCTGTTCTTCTTCCTGTGTTTCCCAGTTCAGTGAATCCTGCTATGTAACTGGGGACACTGAGAGTCACCCTGGACCTGTGATTTTTCTTTTTTTACCTTTTAGTGAAAGTGTGGAGTCTTAACCACAGGACCAGCAAGGAAATCCCTGTAAGATATTTTTTAATGTGCTTTCAGATAAAAATCTATGTTGTGCAATGTACTGAATAAGGTGCCTGGACAAGAAAAAAAAGCACAGCTCCAGCAGTGGCCTTGTGATTTGACCAACTGTATAGAGAAGGCAAAACACCCCAACTACCCTGCTCATCACTCTCACACTTGGATCTGGACTTTTCTTATCCCTGTGCTCCCAACGCCTACAGCCCCTGTCCTAGGCAGGACCCTCATCATCACTTCTGGAACACTGCCACAGTCTCCTTGGCTCCAGACTGATTCCATTCAACTCTTCATTCTGCTAGCAGAGTGATTTCCCCAAATTGCAAAATTGACCATGTTCCTCCCCAATATTCTCATCTCCTCCAGCAGCAGTTCTCAATATGAAACCCCAGGAACTTTCAGGAAGTCCACAAGTCAGATTTATTACATAATAATAATAAAGCATTACTTACCCTTTTCACCATGCTGACATTTGCACTGATGGGGCAAAAGCCTTGGTGGGTAAAACAGAGGGTGACTTAGCACAGATTATGGCCACAGAATCAGATGGTGCTATGAACTAGTAGTTGCAGTCTTAACACTGTGAACTCTCAGAAAGAAGAGCTGGTTTCATTTAATGAAATGGGTGTCCCTGATGAAGTAGAAAAAATATTAATTTTATTCACCTCAGCCCTGGAATGAGCATCTTTTTAATATTCTGTGACAACATGCAAAGTGCCCATAAGGCAATTATGTACCAAAGTGTGATGGTTGTCTCAGAGAAAAGCACTAGTATGATCATTTGAGTTGCAAGCGAAACTAGTCTTGTTTCCCCTCACCTAACACCATTTTTATTTGAAAGTGTGACTGACAAACTGTGCTTATTCAGACTTGGGTATTTGGCAGACACATTCTTAAAGATTAATGAAGTGACTTGTCACTTTAAGGAAAACACCTGACAATGTTTGCTGCTAGTGGGAAAAATTGGATCTTACAAGCAAATATTAGGATTTTGGAAAATGCATCTGCAAGCATGGCAGCTTCCCAATACTTAATGACTTTTCTGATGAGATTGATAGTGATGTTGACAAATATGTGAGGTTTCTCTTGGATCTTGTATCATGAGATGTGTTAACATTCAGATGAGTTACATGACTCTGTGAGTCAATATTTTCCAAATGGCCAATGGTTGATGTTACAAAATCATGAATAAGTAGAAAAAGATCTGTTCAAGTGTGAGACAGACCAATGGGTGTTAATGTAACATTTTGAAATGTTCATTAATACAGCTTCAAATTCCACATTGGAACTCACCTTTAAGAAACTGCCTGTTATTAACTTTTAGTGTAGTATCAAAGAATATTCAAAACTATCTTAAAAGGCTATTAAAATACTCCTTTCTTTTCCAACTACAAATGGGGAAAGTAAGATTTTCTTATATGCTTTGACCAAAACATCATATTGTAAAAAATTGGGTGTAGATATGACAATCCAGCTATCTTGCAATAAAGCAGACACTTTTTGTAAATTTTTGTCTCAGACAATACAAATATATTATTTGTTATTTTTAGAATTATTTACAAAATAGTGTGTGTATGTGTGTGTGTGCATTCAGTCATGTCCGACTCTTCACGACCCCATGGACAGAGCCCTCCAGGCTCCTCTGTCCATGGGATTTTCCAGACAAGAATACTGGAGTGGGTTGCCATTTCCTCCAGGGGATCTTCCCGATCTATGGATCAAACCCATGACTCTGTGTCTCTTACATCAGCAGGTAGATTCTTTACCACTATACCACCTGAGAAGCCCTATTAAACATTCTTAATTTCAATTCTGAATAATAATACATGATAGTATCAGTATGTTTAATGCACATAAACATAAAACACTTTGAATCCTAAACAATTTTTTAAAGTGTAAAGGAGTGTTAAAACCAAAATATTTGAGAATAGCTGACCTAGAGGATTAAGGTCCCAATTTTTTTTGAGGTAGTTTATTTTTACAGAATAATTTGACTCAATGTTCAAAGTTGAAATACTGATAGCTGATAAGTAACAGTAGTTTTTTTTTTTTTTTTTTTTTTGCTGCACCACACAGCATGTAGGGTATTAGTTCCCCAAACAGAGAGCAAACCCTCACCCCTGCCATTGGAAGTGCAAAGTCTTAACCACTGGACCACAAGGGGAGTCCTGCTTCTCTCAGGTGGGGCAGTGGTAAAGAATCCACCTGCTAATGTAGGAGCTGCAGGAGACACAGGTTCGATCTCTGGGTGGGGAACCTCAACATGAATCAGCCATAGGTATACATATATCCCCTCCTTTTTGAATTTCCCTCCCATTTCCTACCCCATTCCATCCCTCTAGGTTGGTACAGAGCCCCTGTTTGGGTTTCCTGAGTCATACAGCAAATGTAAGTTTCCATGTTTCTCTCTCCATACATCTCACCCTCTGCTTCCCTCTCCCATGTCCACAAGTCTATTCTTTATGTCTGTTTCTCCATTGCTGCCCTGTAAATAAATTCTTCAGTACCATTTTTTCTAGATTTCTTATATATGCGTTAGAATACGGTATTTATCTTTCTCTTTTTGACTTGACTTCACTCTGTATAATAGGTTCTAGTTTCATCCACCCCATTAGAACTGACTCAAAGGTATTCCTTTTTATGACTGAGTAATATTCCATTGTGTAGCTGTACCGCAACTTTATCCATTCATCTGTTGAAGGACATCTAGGTTGCTTCCATGTTCTAGCTGTTGTAAATAGTGCTGCAATGAACAATGGGGTACATATGTCTTTTTCAGTTTTGATATCGTCAGGGTACATGCCTATGAGTGGGATTGCTGGGTCATATGGTGGTTTTATTACTAGTTTTTTAATAAATCTCCATACTATCTTCCATAGTGGCTATATCAATTTACATTCCCACCAACAGTGCAAGAGAGTTCCCTTTTCTCCATACCCTCTCCAGCATTTATTATTTGTAGACTTTTTGATGATGGCCGTTCTAACTGGTGTGAGGTGATATGATATCTCATTGTAGTTTTGATTTGCATTTCTCTAATAATGAGTGATGTTGAGCATATGTTCGGCTGTTTGTTAGCCATCTGTATGTCTTCTTTGGGGAACTGTCTGTTTGGGTCTTTTCCCCACTTGTTGACTGGGTTGTTTGTTTTCCTGGTATTAAGTTGTATGAACTGCTTGTATATTTTGGAAATTAATCCTTTGTCAGTTGTTTCATTTGCTATTATTTTCTCCCATTCTGAGAGCTGTCTTTTCACCTTGCTTATAGTTTCCTTTGCTGTGCAAAAGCTTTTAAGTTTAATCAGATCCAACATATTTACATTTGTTTTATTTCTGTTACTCTAGGAGGTGGGTCATAGAGGATCTTGCTTTGATTTATGTCATTGAGTGTTCTGCCTATGTTTTCCTCTAAGAGTTTTATATTTTCTGGTCTTAAATTTAGGTCTTTAATCCATTTTGAGTTATCTTTGTGTGGGGTGTTAAGTGTTCTAATTTCATTCTTTTACATGTAGCTGTCCAGTTTTCCCAGCACCATTTATTGAACAGGCTGTCTTTGTCCCATTGTATACATATTCTTGCCTCCTTTGTCAAAAATAAGGTACCCATAGGCACATGGGTTTATTTCCTGGCTTTCTATCTTGTTCCATTGGTTTATATTTGTGTTTTTGTGCCAGTACCATACTGTCTTGATGACTAGCTTTGTAATATAATCTGAAGTCACGAAGATTGATTACTCCAGCTCATTCTTCTTTCCCAAGACTGCTTTGGCTATTTGGGGTCTTTTGTGTTTCCATATGAATTGTGAAATTTTTTGTTCTAGTTCTGTGAAAAATGTCGTTGGTAATTTGATAGGGATCTCATTGAATCTGTAGATTGCATTTAGTAGAATAATCATTTTCACAACAATTGATTCTTCCTATCCAGGAACATGGAATATCTCTCCATCTGTTTACTTCATCTTTGATTTCTTTAATCAATGTCATAACTTTCTGTGTACAGTTATTTTGTCTCCTTAGGTAAATTTATTTCTAGATACTTAATTCTTTTTGTTGCAATGGTGGATGGAATTAATTCCTTAATTTCTCTTTCTGATTTTTCATTGTTAGTATATAGAAATGCAAGTGATTTCTGTGTATTGATTTTGTATCCTGCAACTTTGCTAAATTCATTGTTTAGCTCTAGTAATTTTCTGATACTATCTTTAGGGTTTCAACCTGTGTAAAGTATCATGTCATTTGCAAACAGTGAGAGCTTTACTTCTTCTTTTCTGATCTAGATTCCTTTTATTTCTTTTTCTTCTCTGATTGCTGTAGCTAGGACTTCCAGAACTATGTTGAATAATAGTGGTAAGAGTGAACATCCTTGCCTTGTTCCTGATCTTAGGGGGAATGCTTTCAGTTTTTTACCATTGAGAATAATGTTTGCTGTAGTCTTATCATATATGGCCTTTACTATGTTGAGGTAGGTTCCTTCTATGCCCATTTTTGAAGAGTTTTAATCATAAATGGATGCTGAATTTTGTCAAAGGGTTTTTCTGCATCTATTGAGATTATCATATGGTTTTATCTTTCAATTTGTTAATATGGTGTATCACATTGATTAATTTGCATATACTGATGAATTCTTGCATCCCTGGAATAAATCCAACTTGATCACAGTGTATGAGCTTTTTGATGTGTTGCTGAATTCTGTTTGCTAAAATTTTGTTGAGGATTTTATCTATGTTCATCAATGATACTGGCCTGTAGTTTTCTTTTTTTGTGTTGTCTTTGTCTGATTTTGGCATCAGGGTGATGGTGGCTTCATAGAATGAGTTTGGAAGTGTTCCTTCCTCTTAAAAAAGCAATGCCTATTTCAATGGCAAAACAAAAACCAGGGCGAACAGATAAAATATTCCTGTTACTGAAAAAGGCAATTATCTAATTTGAAACAACATGCTCACTAATCACTCAATTTGAAGATGCTTTTGAACACATCCTCAACCAACCAATTCCATGAACCTCACAAAAGATGAAAGACATTTTTCTGTATCTGGAACGCTTATCTTGAAACTAAGATTTCACTGTTGGACAGCAAGATTCATGCTTGTGTGATTTGTAATTTTAAGAGTAATTTTTAAATCTTTTATTTGTGATATTATCTTTAGATTTTTTAAATGGTTTTTTGCCTGACATTTATTTTGTGTTAATGTTTCCTTTTAATTTTATCTTCTGTGTGTCTATACTTAGTCACTCAGTTCAGCTCTTTGCAACACTTTGGCCTTTAGCCTGCCAGGCTCCTCTGTCCATGGGATTTTCCAGACAAGAATACTTGCCTTTCCTTCCTCCAGGGGATCTTCCCAATCCAGGGATCTCTCCTGTATTGCAGGCGGATTCTTTACCCATTGAGCCATTGGGGAAGCCCTTAATTTATCTTCTTATCAAATGTCTATAATAGGTAGATGTCATTTTTACATGTTATTGAAACAAATAATTTTGTTCCAGTATTTTGGTTCACGTAGTAATACCTGATGCTGCGAAAGACTGAGGGCAAGAGAAGAGGGCATCAGAGGATGAGACGGCTGGATGGCATCAGCAATGCAACGGACATGAACTTGGGCAAGCTTCAGGAGATGGTGAGGGACAGGGAGGGCTGGCATACTTTAGTCCATGGGGTTGGAAAGAGTCAGACATGACTGGGCGAATGAACAACAACAACAAATAGTAATAGTCAACAACTTATTATTATATATTTTCTTCTTTACAGAAAACTTTTCAAATATCTAGTATAATCCTATCACAGAAAAGCTGTTCATTGTTCATTATTGTGACCAATTTTTATTATTTAAAAACATATAAGTAACGTGTTACAGAAAAATACAGAATAAATTATGATTTGGGGAATACATAGGAATTCCATTTTCTTGTTTCTGCCTCACAAGAATTATTATCTGTCAGAAATTTGGAAATGCAGTCCTGTATTAAGGCAGCCACAGTGAAAGTAGAGAGGAAAAGAATAAATAAAAGAATATTTAAGAGGTAAATCATCAGATTTAGTTGCTGATTTAATGTGAAAAATAGAGAAGAAATGAGTCTAGAATAACTTCTGAAGTGTCTGGTTTTGTGGACATGAGTGGTGAAGATTTTGGGAAGAGAAGCTGTGTGGGACAGCTAGATCGCTGGAACACAGAAAGTTTGAGGAGCTTGAGTCATTCGACTGAGGGTGTTCTCTCTGTTTGGGATTCAGCAAAGAGGTCTGTTCTAGAAACAGAGGCTAAAGACTCAGTAACAAATAGGAGTCAGAATTCTGGGCAAGTTGGTATTTGCTTCCAACTATTTGGGACTTGTTTAAGACATTGACAGTATAACAGCAGAGGTGGGCATCTGGGAGCAGGATGGGTAATTATTTTAGTGCTTTCCCAACCTTACACATTATCTTAGTCATTTTGGCAAGCAAACAAACCATAACGACAACCGGTTATGGTTTTTAGCCTCTCGAACTTCCGAAGTTACAGATTTATGTATTTCAAAACAATGAAATAGAAATGCTTTTGGTTTTCCTTTATCTAAAACCACAATTTAAGTGAGAAGGAGAAATATTTCCCCATTCTTTCTCTTTTAATTACAACACTGTAAAACATAGAGTAAAAACTTATGAAAATAAGGTAAGTCAACTAGAAAGTCATAGAGAAGCGGAGATGAAGAGAACCCGGCATTATCTCATGTGTAACCCGGCATTAGCCCATGTGCTGCTACCTTTAAACTTGTGGACCACAAGGTCCTCATTCTAAGTATTTTTTAAAAATTGATCTGTGACTGTGTTCTTGTTTGTATGCTATAGAGCTCTTAGTTAAGCAAGAGCTCCGGAGTCAGACAAATTAAGCTTTGAATCCTGACTCCACTGCTTCCAGCTATGTGACCTGAGGTAAGCTGTATAATCCTTCTAAGCTTCAGTTTCCGTAGATGCAAAATGAGTCATCCTCGACTTCTCCCATTCTCTAACCCATCCAGGCATCTGCTAAACATTTCTTGTCTCTGCCACCACCTCTCTGTCCCCACTACCAGTTCCCAACTCCAGGATATGGACACCTCGTGTATGAACCCTTACCATAGGCACCTATCACTTTCCCCACATTTAATCTTGCTCTCTTGAATTTCCATTCTTGACCCCACAGCCAGAGTGATCATCTGAAATCATAAACTCTACAATTAAAAATTCTGTAGTATCTCCCTACTGCTCTTAGTTTTCACCATCTATCGCCACCCCCAACACTCTCTGAGCCCATTCTGGCCTTAGGGTCTTTGCACAAAGGTAAGTCAACCTCTGTCTCCCCACCCTGAGCACTTTGACTACCTAACCCAGTTTTATCCTCCAAGTCTCAGCTTGGAGGCCATTTTCTCAGGAAGTCTCTCTCCCCCGTCCCCAGTTCTGGATTAGATTCCCTTTAGAGGTATTTCTATAACACAATATACTTCTCTCATCCATTCTGCATTCTGTTTTCCCTAACTTTGTAGTAAATGTTAAAACTACATATTGTATTAGTGAAGTTACTCAGTCGTGTTTGACTCTTGCAACTCTATGGACTATAGCCTGCCGGCTCCTCTGTCTATGGGGTTTTCCAGGCAAGAATACTGGAGTGGGTTGCCATTTTCTTCTCCAACTTATTGTATTAGTGATAGTTTCATTAGGAAAAGAGAAACCACTCTCTAGGCCCCACAAGTATTAAGAGTTTTAAGAAAGTAAGGCTTACACACCATTGGGATAGCAAAGATCAAGAAAGTCATCATGAATACTCTCAACCTATGACATTGAAGCATGTGATCCCCAAGAGCTGACCTGGGAAACTACAAAGCTTATGAATCTCTGAGATGTTTCCACCAGCCATCTCAGCCTGTAGCACAGCATAGGCGATTTTCAAAAAACCTATCTAAAGCAGCCTTTGACTGTGTGGATCACAATAAACTGTGGAAAAATCTGAAAGAGATGGGAATACCACACCACCTGACCTGCCTCTTGAGAAACCTATATGCAGGTCGGGAAGCAACAGTTAGAACTGGACATGGAACAATAGACTGGTTCCAAATAGGAAAAGGAGTATGTCAAGGCTGTATATTGTCACCCTGCTTATTTAACTAATATGCAGAGCACATCATGAGAAACGCTGGGCTGGAAGAAGCACAAGCTGGAATCAAGATTGCCGGGAGAAAAATCAATCACCTCAGATATGCAGATGACACCACCCTTATGGCAGAAAGTGAAGAGAAACTAAAAAGCTTCTTGATGAAAGTGAAAGAGGAGAGTGAAAAAGTTCGCTTAAAGCTCAACATTCAGAAAACAAAGATCATGGCATCTGGTCCCATCACTTCTTGGGAAATAGTTGGGGAAACAGTGGAAATAGTGTCAGACTTTAATTTTGGGGGACTCCAAAATCACTGCAGATGGTGACTACAGCCCTGAAATTAAAAGACGCTTATTCCTTGGAAGGAAAGTTATGACCAACCTAGATGATATATTCAAAAGCAGAGACATTACTTTACCAACAAAGGTCTGTCTAGTCAAGGCTATTGTTTTTCCAGTAGTCATGTATGGATGGAGAATTGGACTGTGAAGAAAGCTGAGTGCCGAAGAATTGATGCTTTTGAGCTGTGGTGTTGGAGAAGACTCTTGAGAGTCCTTTGGACTGTAAGGAGATCCAACCAGTCCATTCTGAAGGAGATTAGTCCTGGGTGTTCTTTGGAAGGACTGATGCTAAAGCTGAAACTCCAATAGTTTGGCCACCTCATGAGAAAAGTTGATTCATTGGAAAAGACTCTGATGGTTGGAGGGATTGGGGGCAGGAGGAAAAGGGGACGACGGAGGATGAGATGGCTGGATGGCATCACTGACTTGATGCAGGTGAGTCTGAGTAAACTCCGGGAGTTGGTGATGGACAGGGAGGCCTGGTGTGCTGCAATTCATGGGGTCGCAAAGAGGGCATGACTGAGTGACTGAACTGAACTGAACTGAACTGAAAGCAGTTTGAACCTGCATTTCTCTGTGTATCTGCCTCCATCTGCCTCTGGAGAATAAGGATTCCTTCTTCTGCTCCACTTTCTTCCTAAGTGCCTTTCATAGGATGATGCTTCCTGGAACCAGGCAGAGAAGAGGTGCCTGGAAATGTAGCTACCGGCTTTTCTTCTTCGTGGCAGGAAGACCTCAGAAGGGGATTTCAATGATGTCCAGTTTATAACCCACTATTCAGCACATCTATCCCATGACAACTGGAAACATTTATGATAATGACATTAATGGTATATTGAACTTTATAGACATTCTGCTTATTCACTGGGCACCAAGGCCCAGGTTCCTCTTAAATCACAATAACTGCCTGGCAATGCACCTTCAATCTGGCCCAGACAATGAATGTTATGACTGAAGCTGAGTTGCTTGTGTACTTTTATGACTCCTAAGTGGATAGATGAGTCACATCCTTGCGTCCTACACACAACCCATTAAAAACAACAAGTCTCTACTGACCTGGGAAGAAACAGAGCAGTCTTGCACTCGCTGATGCCATTCCTGGCAAGGTTGCCGTAAGTCAAAGTGTTGGATGGTGAATCAGATTTCCTAGCAAAACTAAGCCACTTGCATTACCAACAGCAGAGTGACCAATTTTTTTTTTCTAGAAAATGACACAAATGCCACAATCAACTGAATGCAAATTATATATCTGTACACAAGTCAGTATAAAGCTTTGTGAAATACCAAACAGCGAGAAAGAAAAGCCAATCACTGTTATACAATAATCAATTAAACCTTTAATATCTTAGCATGATTTTTGTTATATTTACCACAATGAGTAGAAAGTGAAAATGCATTTTTCTAAGCAATTTTTGGAGATGTTCTGATAAGATTCTTTAAATAGAACTTTGAGGAAACAGGGGTTTGTGATGACTTGGAGGAAATAAATCCCGGGAGGCATGCACCTGCTGCCAAGTTGTTAGCGCAAATTTTCTTGAAGCTGGCAAATATACGAAGCAACATGTAATTGGTCATTAGCATTTGAATTCTGTTTTGCTTTCTGAACTGCTACTTCATAAGCAATAACTACTACCTTTATCCTATCTTATGGTAGGCATACTTCTTAAAGAAGTTTTGCTTTTAGGATGCACAACCTAACCTTTGTTTGCACTGAAATTTCCATCACTTCATCCCTTATTATGTTGTATTTGAGTGTCAAGAATGCTCCCTTCCGGGCCTGGAATTATAGCCAGGCTGACCAATATACATCATTAGTTTGGTCCTGAGTCCAGAAATGATTGTTGTGCAGCTATAGTTGAATTGAATCCTCTCCATCCTCTGGAGAAATGTACTTTCCACTAAAAAAGAAAAGACTCAAAAAAAAAAAAAAATAGTGAGGGCTCCTCTGGTGACTCACTGGGAAGTGCCAATGCAGAAGATATAGGTTCGATCCCTGGTCTGGGGAGATCCCATGTGCCGCAGAGCAACTAAGCCACAGGCATTGAGTCTGTGCTCTAGAGCCCGGGAACTGCCACTAGTGAAGCCTATGCACCCTAGAGCACACGCTTTACAACAGGAGAAGCCACCACATTGAGAAGCCTGCACTGCACAGCACAGCTAGAGAGTAGTCTCTGCTACTGCAACCGTGCAAGTACACAGCAACTAAGATCCACCCAGCACAGCCAAATAATAATAATAATTTTTAAAAGGGAGTGAATAGTTAGAATACTTTTAAGTACTAAAATAGTCACTTCTTTTCTCCATTACCACCTTGGAACATACAGTATTCTTCAGAAGTGGCTGCCTTGGGCTAAACATCTCTGGAGTTCTTTGTGAACTGGTATCATCAACGTGGTCAGTCTTACCCGCTTTACGTTCACAAGACAATTATCCTTTGTCTGCAGCCTTTCCTTTTCTCCCCTTGTCTCTCTCCTCCCCTCCACTTTATACTGAAGTCCAGTATACTCTGTGACTTTCATGCTAGAGCTTACCAGGAGGAGTCCTTGAGTGCAGGGGTGAGTGCCAGAGAATGGGGATGGTGGAGGAGGCTTCCCAAGACAGGGAAGGGAAGCTGGGATGGGGCACATTGGGAAGACAGGTCCAAGGCCATGCACCACCAGCACTGCATGGACACATATGACATTTGTGTCCCCAAGGTCACTGACAAGGCAACTTTCCAAAGTCTCTGGTAACTTGAGTGTTCGCATCTGTGAAGTGAGTGGGTTGCAGTAGCTGACCCTTCTTCCTCTTCTAACATTCTATGGGCAATGCATGTTGTCTGCCTCTTGAAAGTACACAATGGGTACAATTCACTAAGCCTTTGAAGGGTAAATATGTGCCAGAGGCCAGTGCGAATTTAGGTAGAGAGCACTCACACATCCATCTGAATTCTAACATCGTAAATTGATGGTGGAGATCTGGAATCCAGTGGGATGCATCCCGGAAAGGCGCGCTGTGGAGGAAGTGGGATTTCCAGAGACTTTTGCATAATGAGAGTCAGCAAGTCAATTTAGCAACTTCTCAATTCAAGCAGCCACATGCTTTAAGGCTCTAGAAAATGCTGGTCCTCATTAAATGAGCTCATTCACTCTCCTTTCAACTTCCTCTGGGCACCACCTTGGCTCCTGAGTTTCCAGGCCAACCTGTTGCATTTCTAGCTTCCTACTGAGAGAGTCAGTTCCTAGGCAGGTTGATAAGAAGTCCTGGGTCCCTGAGGAGAGAAGGGTCTGGGTCTGTCACATAAAACATTTTTTTTTTTTCTTTAAGCCTGGAACTGATGATTACACAACAAACAACTCAGTTTAAACTCTGTACTAGGGATTATATAACAACAATGTATCCTGCTTGAGGACAGTTTCTCCTTCCTGAAAACCTTATGACTAATTCTGATATCTTAGAATGTATATTTTGGGAGTGGGTCTGGTAGGATCTTTCTATTGTTAAATTCTAATCCTATTATCCTAAAATGTAAATTATGGGAGTGGGTCTAGTAAGATCTTTACAACCTTGAGACATTCTCTTGATTTATTGTAATAACTAATTTTAAAAAGTATATAATTCCCTTGCTAAAGACTAACAAGGGGGGCACTCTCCATCCCCCTTCTGATGTCTATGTCAGAAGCTTTCTCTGTCCCTTTTGATACTTTAATAAAACTCTGCTCTACAAAAGCTCTTGAGTAATCAAGCCTAATCCCTTGTCCCAAAGCTAAATCTTCTTCAGAGATCACAAATCTAACATTGTTCATTGTAAGCTATTTCCACTAGCCAGAAAATGTCCCTGACTGATTTACAGGACATTATGAATTTCCTGGAGAGAGCAAAGCCCCATGTCAAACCCACAGTACAGACACATCAAAAGCCAGATAATCAATATCGACTGTGGACGCAATGCTCTTTAAGGCTGTCCAGAATTTAAACTGGACATTTAAACTCCCCATTGGGAGTTTATGCTTTTTAAATTAGATCATAAACTCTTAGTGGGAAGGTGCCACCTCTGTTTATTTTATCTGGTTTGGTTCTGAATTTGTGCGTTTAGCAGATTCTCTTTGGATTAACTATTGAAGGAAAAGGTGGCTTCCAGCTTAATGAAGATGGATCACAGCTTATATCATCCTCCAAAATTATAGTTGTTGAGACAATCTTGGCAGACCTTCCTGCTCCAATAGTGTAAATGTGAGAGGACCAAGATCCCACGGGGAGGGTGGGAGGGGCCTGCTGCCACTGCGAATGGTCCCATGTTTGAGCTTCTCTTTCATTTTCCTTCTCCCAAGAAAGGAAATTTCCATCTGTGCTTGTGTGTGACTTCCTCCCTATTCAGCTGTGCTCTGGAGATTCTTCAGGAAAGACGGGTCAATCACCTTTCCTGCCTGAGATGCTGAGACTCCTTGCCAATACTTGTGGCCAATTTAAGTGTCTCTACCTTGTGGTTAGAGGACACGAGGTTGGAGAGACTCAAAAGAACTCAATCTGGGATTATAATCAATAGATGGGAGAGATGAAAATAACCTGAGTAATAGGTCCCATCACTTGATCTGCTGAGGACTAAAGGGTGGTTAGATAGAGCTAGCTGAAAAGGGCCTTAGTCAGCTAAGCCAACATCTTCATTTTATAGGAAGTGGAAATCCAGAGAGGAATAGTGACTTGCTCTCTTATGAGATTGAAATGTCTCCCTTTTTTTGGATTCAATCTGATTCTTTGTGCTTCTAATAGAGATATAGTAAGACTAATTCTAAACAACAGCATTCATTTCAGGACCCTAAGGAGCCAAGGAACAGTGGCAGGGCCAAACCTACCTACCCTACACCTTTGCCCAAAGACCCAACAAATTAAGTCAGCAAATACATACAGAAATTTCAGCTAATCACAAGGTATGTTTTATTTAAACTGTCAGCCAATGAGGTCACAGGACAATCTAGAAGGAGAAAACTAAGCAAAAGCAAATGATACAAAATACAACTAGGAAAACTGATTGACTATAAGAAAGAAAAAATAAATCCCAGATTTAAAAAAAAAAAATCCCAGATTTTAAGTCCACAAAATCCAAGAGAGTATCTCATTGATATAAACAAATATATGTATTTTTTCACGAGTCATGCTTTTATGTTTGTTTCTTTTCTGATGGTCCATGAAAACCCAGGTTTAAGACAAATTCCTCAGCTTCCATTTGCATTATTGAGGCCTCTAAGGCCCTCTTCTATAGAAATCTGGAGGGAAGACTGTAAGGGAAGCCAGTCATATACTGCAGTGCTCCAGGGAAGCGAGGTAGTACTGTTCTCCGTGGGAAGAAGGTCTAAAAACAGTCTGTAGGAACTCAGTGGTCTGTGTCGTTAGGGCCAGGCTGTGACAACTGGAGTTGTCTCTCCACGCTCCTACCATTAAACAACATGCCCCAGTCCCAGTGGAAGACCCCTGAAGCTGAGTGGCAGAGAGCTGGGAGCTTGCAGGAAATTCTCCCGGTGAACGTGAGATTTCTGCCTTGAAAAACTCAGCAACTGGCTGGGCTATTCATCCAACCCACCTTATGGCATCCCAAGAGAAGAAATTTTTTTCTGTGCTGCCTCCTTTTGGAAATTTACTCTACGGTGCTAGGCAGAGGTGGGGAACAGGACCAGCTCACATGGTTTACAAGCACTTTGGAGCTCGAGCTTACAACGTCTGATATCCTCTCGGGACAGAGGAGGACTCTGTAAACCAAGCCCTTCTCGATTCATCAGCCCTGGGTCTGCAGAGTCCCCACACCAAAGGCAAGTTGGAACAGTGTGGAGACTTTGGCAAAAGAAGGTCCCCTTTCTCCAGCTCTCCATTTTAATGAAACAATTCTAGGGTGAGGTTACTTCTCTGACTCATATTCCCTTTGGTCTTTTTCACACACTTCTCTGAAGCAAAAGCTCTGAGCACCTCATAGCCCTGGGCATGGATGAGGCCTGTGGGGTGGAGGCAGAGATGTACTGGGGCCCACTCAGAGCAGTACCGGGGCCCACTCTACTCTCAAAGTGGAGATGGCAAACTGGGAAAGAGGTGTCTCTCCCAAGGCAATTTCTGTCAGCACCCCAAGCTAGTTGGGGACACCATTGCCACACAACTCATGAAGAAGCCTCAAACTGGTTCTGGCTCTCAAATAAGCAGGTAGGAGTCAGCCTGCTTAAGATCCCTACCAACTGATAGAGAGTTAAGATAAGCAGCAGGGAGGCAGTGGGTCTGGCCTCTGCAATTTCTGTTGAATCTGAGTAAGGGGGACACTGGTGTTCAGGGATGTAGGCTAACCTGGAAGACGCAGACCCTGGCCCGGTAAAGCTGCTGGGCTGTCTGAGCACCTCCTGTCCCAGGCTTCCCGTTTCATAAGCTGATTTACTCTGCTAGCACTGTGTGTATATATACATACACTGATATATATATACACAGTGTGTGTGTATATATATATATATATATATCAGTACTATTTTTAACAATAAACCTTCCTGTGTTCACTTGGGCTTACTTCCTTATTTCATCTACGCCTAACTGTAGAGATGCTAGCTAAACAAATGGAACAAAGAGAACTCAAATCCTGGGAGAATGGAAAGTGGGAGCTAATACCATAATGGCCCAACAGGTTTATTAAGGTTGCATATGGCTGTGGACTGATTTTCGTATTTTACTGGCATGGTGTAACTGGTCTTAGACATACATATGTGTGGAAACTGTAATTGAATCTTCTTCGCAAACACCGTATGATGTCACTTATTTGGGCTTCCCTGGTGGTTCAGACGGTAAAGAATCTGCCTGCAATGCGGGAGACCTGGGTTCAATCCCTAGGTTGGGAAGATTCCCTGGAGGAGGGCATGGCAACCCACTCCAGTATTCTTGCCTGGAGAATCCCCATGGACAGAGGAGCCTGGCGGATTACAGGTTGGAGTCACAAAGAGTTGGACATGACTGAGTGACTAAGCACATCACTTATTTACAAAATCTAAAAAAATGATACAATTGAACATATTTACAAAACAGAAACAGACTGACAGGCATAATAAACAACCTTATGGTTACCAAGGGGGATGGGAATGGATAAATTAGGAATTTGGGATTAACAAATACATACAACTATTGTTTTGTTTAACTATATATAAAATAGAGAAACAACAAGGACCTCTTGTTTAGTGCAAGAAACTATATACAATATCTTATAATAACTTATAATGGAAAAGAATCAGAAAAAGAACATATATAAAACTGAGTCACATTACTGTACACATGAAACTAACACACCATATAAATCAGCTGTACTTTAATTTAAAAAAATTTTTTAACTATTTTTTATATTTCACTTTGCTTTTTTAATGAGGCTACTAGAAAATTTTAAATTATTAATATGGCTCACTTTATGTTTCTGTTAGAAAGTATTGCTCTCTAGAGTATCAAATTTAATACCTTTTAGTGATAATAATAAATCTATTTATAAAGGGGAACATCTGTAATTGGACACTCATTACTTATTATGTAACTTCAGTGACTATAGTGAGTTTTTTTTTCACCCTTCTCTCTCATGGAATTTTTCAAAAATCAGTGTATCAAGACCAAATGAATGAATCTTTTGATACTTTTCTCTTTTTTCTAGCAAATCCCTGGAGATCTTTGGGGAGGCTAATGATAGCACCACACTGGGTGTGTGAGGAGAGCAGGTGACTCTGGGTGGGTCTGGGTCTGTTTGTTATCCAGGACTGGGACAGTTGTTCATTTAGAAAATGAATACCAAAGCACTTGTCCACACCAATAGCTTCCCCACCTGCACTTTGCTGAAATTAAACACACCCACACACACATTTAATTGACTGGGTTATATATCAGTGTTAGGCAATTTTCCTCCTGGCTGTTTTTCCTTTCTTATCATCATCACTGTTATTGTTTCTCTTTTACTTTTTGTGTCTTGCAAATCTGTAAAACAGACACTTGTTTCTCTCAAAGCAGCTCCTTCAGAAAAAGCAGAAAAAGAGTGTATAATCTAGATTTTCATGTTGAAGTGTTTTGAATATTGAATATGTGGGAAGTTAAAAGGTGAAAGGGAGGGCTCTAGGGGATGCCAGTAGGAAGAACAGTTTCTAATTCTCTGATAAGGAAGTGTTTGGGGCTAGGAGGGCTTCCCTTTCCAGAAAGAATTCTTAGAATGAGAAGTGTTAGCTGTTTTCCATTTTGTCCAGGAGCACCGCCTTGGGTGAACATAAACCCTCTGGGGAGATGTCTGAATCCCAGGAGCAGGGAAAGGCAAAGCATCCAGTTAGCCGGCTCCACCTCCCCTCTGTGCCCTCCTGGGACACTGTTCACTCCTGCTGCTGATGGGACACTGTTCACTACTCCATCACAAACTTCCAGGACAAAGCAGGCATGGGCTGTTGCCATCTGACACTTGATGGTTGAACCTCCAAAGGAGACAGTAAACAATGAAAAAGAGCTGGAATTTTTAATAGATACTTGCCGAGAATTTGGAAATTAAATTATACAATAGTTTTAGCTGGTAAACCAACAAAGAATATACTGTGAAATCATAAAAAATGATCCACAAGAAGATGGAAAACAAAGGGAAAAGAAAATAAGAAACAGATGGTTAGGTAAAAGACAGACAACAATGTGACAGATTTAAACCAACCAGATCAATAAATATATTAAGTGTAAGGAGTCTAAACAACTCAACTGAAAGACTGTTAATTATAACAGTTAGAGATTGTCACATTGAACAAAAAAAGGAACTATATGCTGCCTGCAATAAACCTACTTTAAACATGAAAGTACAAGTAAGTCAAAAGGAAATAAGTAACAAAAGATACAATTACTAATAAAAATAAAGATGAAGTAGTTATATTTATATCAGACAAAATAGGTTTCAGGGGAAAGAATATTACCAGAGATAATAAAGGCCATTTCACAATGGTAAAGGAGTTAATTCATTAAATCCTAAATGTTTATTCCTCTAATAATAAAACTTCAAACACAGAGAAAAAAACTGATTGAGTTGCAAGAGAAACAAACACATCTACAATTACACTTGGAGATTTCAATGTCCCCCTCTCAATAACTGATAGAACAAGTAGAAAATCAGGAAGAAGGTAGATCTGAATGACACTCTCAGCTATCGGGATCTAAGTGACATTTGTAAAGTACACCATCCAACACACATTCTTCTCAACAATAGAGAACATGTGGTATCAAATTCTGAACCATCAAAAAATTCAAAGTTACTCACATCGTGAAAAGTATGTTATTTGACCACAATGAAATTAAATTGGAAATTCATAACACAAAGTTCTCTGGAAAGTCCCCAGTATTTGTAAACTATCTAATGGACTCCTATATAACCTATGGGCTTCCCTGGTGGCTCAGTGTTGAAGAATCCACCTGCCAAGCAGAAGACGGCGGGTTCTACCTCTGGGTCGGGAAGATCCGCTGGAGACGGAAATAGCAAGAATACTCCGGTATTCTTGCCTGTGAAATCCCATAAACAGAGGAACCTGGTGGGCTGCAGTCCAAGGAGTTACAAAGTGTTGGACATGACTTAGCGACTAAACAACAACATATAATCTGTAAGGTAAAATAAAACAAAAAGGAATGAAAGTTAAAAATATATGTCTAAAGAGTGGATACAGGTAAAGCATACTTATAAGGAAATATATAGTACTAAATGGCTATATTAGGAAAGAGAAAGATTTCTAATCAATGACTTCAGCTTCTAGCCTAGGAAAATAGAAAAGTAAAGCAAATGAAACCCGAAGTAAGCATATCAGAGCAGAAATTAATGAAATAAAGATAGAAGACAATAAAAAAAGCCAATGAAACCAAAAATTGGTTCTTTGAGATCAATAAAGTTAGTAAACCACTAGCTAGACTGGTCAGGAAAAAAAATACACAGCAAATTACCAATATCCAGAATTAAAGTGATAATTTCACTACAGATGGTTTAGATTTTAAATAGATAAAAAGGGAATATTATGATAGTTTTTGCCAACACATTTGCAATTTAAACGGGATGGGCAAATTCCTAGAAAGAAACAAATTAGCAAAAACTCAAGAAGAAATAGATAACCTAAGTAACCATATATATCTATTGGAAAAAACTGAGTTTTTAATTTAAAACTTTACTTCAAAGAAAACTATCAGCTCAGCTGGTTTCACTGGTTGATTTTTATCTAACATTTAAAAAAGAAATCACACAAATGTACAAATTACTATATTTAAAATAGATAACCAACAAGGACCTAATGTATAGCACAGGAAATGCTGCTCAATATTCTGTAATAACCTAAATGGGAAAAAAATTGAAAAGGAATAGCTTCATCTATATGTATACTGAATCACTTTGCTGTATACCTGAAACTAACACAGGATGGTTAATCAACCATGCTCCAACATAAAATAAAAATAAAAATAAGTCAATCAACATAATTTACTATATTGATGGATATTTTTAAAAACCATGTGATCTGATTCACTTTGCTGTACAGCAGAAACTAACACACACTGTAAAGCAACTATACTCCAATACAATTTTTTTTTTAAAGAACTACTTCACAATCCAGCAAAAGAAAAAAAAAACAACACCACTTCACCATATGATCATCTCAATATAGGCAGAAAAAGAATTCCTGATGGGTGACAATCTATCTGATGTGCTGAAGGAACAGCGAGGTCAGTGGGGCTAGTATGGAAAGAGAGAGGAGAGAGTAGGCAGAGATAAGATCAGAGAGGGGGCAGGGGAAGGTCATATAGAATGCTGTGAAGACTCGGGCATTTTCTTTCTCTTGGAGACATACAATGTCACAGGGATGGTTTAAGGAGGAGCATGACATTGTTTTGATTTAAGTGTTAATCAGATCATACTTACACAGCAGTATTAAGATTTAGAGGGGTTGAGGACAAAAACAGAGGCTCCACTGGGGAGGCATTTGCAGTGAGGTATGTAATAGACAGCAGTGGTCTGGACAAGGAGAGTGGTAGAGATGGTGATGGAGATGTTAGGCTTCTGGGTTCTATTTTGAAGGACTGAGATGAACATAAGGTATAAAAGTCATGAGTCAAAGATGATCCCCACATTTTTGCTCTGAGCAAATGAAGGTGTTGTGTTTGCGTTCACTATGATTGTTTGTTGTTGTTGTTCAATTGTTGTTCTTTGTCACTCTATGGACTGCAGCACGCCAGGATTCCCTGTCCTTCACCATCCCCTGGAGCTTGCTCAAACTCATGTCCATTGTATCGGTGATGCCACCCAACCATCTCATCCTCTGTTGTCACCTTCTCCTCCTGCCTTCAATCTTTCCTAATGTCAGGGTCTTTTCCAATGAGTCGGCTCTTCACGTCAGTTAGCCAAAGTTTAGAGCTTCAGCCTCAGCATCAGTCTTTCCAATGAACATTCAGGACTGTTTTCCTTTAGGATGGACTGGTTTGATCTCCTTGCTGTTCAAGGGACTCTCAAGAGTCTTCTCCAGCACCACAGTTCAAAGGCACTGTGATAAGGAAGACCACCAGAGGAGTAGGTTCAAGAGAGAAGGGGCATCGGGGATGAGGAGTTTGATTCTGCGCATATCAAGTATGAGATGGCTATTAGAAGCTTAAGTGGAAATATTATGCAGAGAAGCCCAGAGAAAGAAGTCTAAGGTGGAAATGGAAATTTGAAAGTCATCAGCTAATGAATGATATTAACACCCAGTAGAGGGTGAGATCACCAAGGAGGTGAGCAGTGATAGAGAAGACTGAGTGCCTGGGGGCCCAACGCTTAAAAGTTGGAGAGATGAGAGACCCCCTTCCCTTGGGATATTAGCTGTTGGTGTATGCCAGGCACTGTTACCAGCAATCAGCACTTGACAGCTCCTTTAATGCTCAATCTGTCAATTAAGTACTATTATTATTTGTACTGTAGATTGATGAAACTGCGAGACAGAAAGTTTAAGTAACTTGCTGAAGGCAAGAAATATTCTAAGAATAGAAACAAACAATAATGAAGAGAAAACAGCAGGACTCAGAGGTACTGAGATGAAAACGAGTAAAAAGGACTCATACTATATACAGGCAAATGGGATATGTTAAAAGAGCTGCTTATGTTAAATTTTTTCAAGAATGAAATTAGAATGAAATTCATGGAGACTATGCAAAGATGCCAAAGCATCAAAGCAAAAATAGAAAGGAAGAAACGAAGTGTAAGTGGACCAGTGAAAGATTCATTCTGGAAGATAATACAACCCCAAGAAACAGGAAAAAAATACAAGTGTTTTAGGAGAAAAAATTCGAAAAACACAGATTCAATGAAACAAACATAAGTAATCAGACAGACAATAAAATGAGATTAAAAAATATTATTATAGAGCTAAGAAAAAACTGAGGAACAAAATAATAATTCAGAGTTAATTTTGAAACAGCAAAAAATGAAGTAAATATAACTAAATATTAAATTTATCACATTCAGGAAAACTTGAGGTAATTCATAGGACATGCACAGGGAAAAGACAAAGTGGAAGTGATTGGGAGGAAGATAAAGGTATGGAGGATAGAAATTGACCCGACATATGGGTCTTTTTGTCCCCAAAGGAAATACTACAGCACACGGAACGGAAAAAAAACATTTACTAATACAAAAGGAAAGGAAGGAAAGACTATATTAGGAAACTGAAAGGGCACCTTCAGTTCGAAAAAAATACCAAGTGTTTAACCCTGAGACAAATTTTGATGAATTTGCCACACTTCAAACTAAGAAAAAAAGGGTCTTACAAAAATGATTCATATAATGCAGGTGAACGAGGCAGCATTTAATGCAAGAAGATGGTAAAACAGTGTCCATAAAGCTCTGAAGAAAAGAAAGTAGGACCCAAGAATTTTCCACCAAATAAGTTATTGCTAATACAGAAACAATTGACAATGCTGAACATATAAAAACTCAGGGGACATAATATCCGTAAACCCTTCTTATAAACAAATATGAAACACACTCAACCAAAAGATAAATTGAAAGAGTTCAGAAATGGACTAGTTCTGGCATCTGAATTCTTCTAATAGAGGGAATTTTCCTTAGGAAAAGATACTTTGGTAAGGTTATGGGGGTAGTATTTCCCACCTTCACAGACTTTTCCTTATCTGTGTAACATCTCCATGGTTTTTTACTTAATAATTTTCTTTAATATAAGTCAGTTTTTAGTGTAGATTTATTTGTTTAAAAAAGAAACCTGCTATTATAAACCTAAAAGAGAAATTGGCATTGCTGATAAGAAATAGAAGATAGCCAGGCATAAAAATAAATTCAATGAAACCAAAACAATGTTACTAATATCGAGCCAGATACTCTTGCCAGCTTTCAAAGAGCTGAGCCTGAAGCCTGCTTTTGCTTTGATAAAAAGGGAGATTGGTATTAAATGTTGCATACCTATCCCACCATGCTCACACTTTCTATCTGACTATTGAGCCTTACTAATAAGCAGTGCAGTATCTCATCATGTGAGTCCATTTAATTTAATGCCACGTCCTTCTGTTTAGTCTCTCACTTTCGGAAACACAGGTAGAGAAGGATGAGATCCTGTGATCACAGCAAACGGAAAACCATCCTGCCTGGACAATGAGAGGAAACTCTTCTCGTTCCTCTTAAGAAACAGATGAGAAGACATAAAGGAAAAGAATAAAGGTTGTATTGGTCTCTCAGGATAGTCATAACAAATTACTACAAAATTCTAGGTTAAAACAACAGGAAGTTGTTTTTTCACAGTTCAGAAGGCTAGAAGTTCAAAATCAAATGGTTGGCAGAGACTTGTCCCCTCCAAAGTCTCTAAGGAAGATTCTTTCCTGGCCTCTTTCGACTCCTGGTGGCTCCAAGCTTTCCCTGGCTTTTGACCACACAACTCTGTTTTCATGTAACCATATTTTTCCTCTTCCTATGTGTCTCTCTTCTGTATGTCTCTTATTGGGACACTTGTCATTAGATCACAGCCACCCTAAGTCCAGGAGGACCTCTTCTCAAGATCCTTAACTTAATTACATCTGCAACATAATCACATCTTAAACATGCTTTTTTTTTTTTCAAGTAAGATCTATTTCACAGGTTCCAGAGAGGTTGGAACATATCTTCTGGGTGTCATCATTCATCTCACTATAGGAAGATAAAACCTCAGTGCTTAGCTTTTAAGTTGAAATTTATTTGGATGACATCCCTGGTGGTTAGTCAGCAAAACAATCATTTGAACATGAGGATATCAAATGTTTCATTAGAAATTATTTAAATTGGTATAAGGGGCTTCCCAGGTGGTGCTAGTAGTAAAGAATCTGCCTGCAAATGCAGGTGATGCGAGAAACATGGGTTTGATCCCTTGGTCAGGAATATCCCCTGGAGTAAGAAATGGCACCCCAAGCCGGTATTCTTGCCTGGAAAATTCCATGTGCAGAGGAGCCTGGTGGGTTAAGTCCATGGAGCCACAAAGAATTGGACACAACTGAGCAACCAAGCACTAGAGCACTAAATTTCTATAATGTGAAGCCCTTCTCTCTCTTTCCTTAAATTTTTGGTTAGGCTGTTACAAACACACATCCATACACACGTACTCCTTCACAAACATGTTTCTAATCTCTTCTGTATATAGATATGTATATTTTTATCCAAAAAGGATTATAAAAGAGTACTATGAACAGTTGTTTAACAACAAATTGGAAAACCTAGATTAAATGGACAAAATTTTAGAAACACTACCAGGACCGAATCATGAAGAGAAAAAAAATCTAAATAGAACTATAACTAGCAAAGAGATTGAGTCAATAATCAAAAACCTCCCAACAAAGAAAAGCCCTATACTAGAGAACTTAATTGGTGAAATCTACCAAGCATTTTAAGAACTAACACCAGTCCTTCTCCAACTTGTCCCAAAAAATTGAAAAGAAGAGACACTTGCTAACTTATTCTATGAAGTCAGCATTACCAAGGTAGAAAAAGATGACACAAGAAAAGAAAGCTGCAGACCAATATTCCTTAACATATAGATGCAAAAACTTTTCAGTCAGTTCAGTTGAGTCGCTCAGTGGTGTCCGACTCTGCGACCCCATGAATCGCAGCACGCCAGGCCTCCCTGTCCATCACCAACTCCCAGAGCTCACCCAGACCCACACCCATCGAGTCAGTGATGCCATCCAGCCATCTCATCCTCTGTCGTCCCCTTCTCCTCCTGCCCCCAATCCCTCCCAGCATCAGAGTCTTTTCCAATGAGTCAACTCTTCGCATGAGGTGGCCAAAGTACTGGAGCTTCAGCTTCAGCATCATTCCTTCCAAAGAAATCCCAGGGCCGATCTCCTTCAGAATGGACTGGTTGGAGCTCCTTGCAGTCCAAGGGACTCTCAAGAGTCTTCTCCAACACCACAGTTCAAAAGCATCAATTCTTTGGCGCTCAGCCTTCTTTACAGCCCAACTCTCACATCCATACATGACTACTGGAAAAACTTTTATGAAATATCAAACCAAATTCAGCAGCATATTAAAAAAGATGATTCACCATGAACAACATAGATAATTTGGACTTCACTGAATTTTTTTTAAATTTGTGTATCAAAAGATACTATCAAGACCATGAAAGGACAACCCACAGAAAGGAAGAGAATATTTGCATATCACATGTCCGATAAGTTTCCTATCCAGAATATATAAAGAATTCCTACAGCTGAACAACAAAATGAAAACACAATTCAAACATGAACAACAAAATTAAACATTTCTCCAAAGAAGATATATATACACATTTCAAACAAACTCATGAAAAGATGCTCAACATTAAAGTCATTAGAATGTAATCAAAATCATCGGTTATCACTTTGCATCTACTAGGATGGCCATAAGAAAAAAAGACAGAAAATAACAAGTGCTGACAAGGATGCAGAAAAATTAAAACTATTATGCATTACTGGTGGAAATGTTAAATGGTGCAGTCACTGTGGAAAAAATTTGGCAATTACTCATAAAGCTAAACACAGAATTACCATTTGACCTGGCAATTTCATTCCTAGGTATATACTGAAAAAATAAAGAAGGAAAAGAGAAATACAAATACTTGTTTGCTAATGTTCATAGCAGGATTTTTCACAATAGCTAAAAGATAGAAATGATCCAGTTGTCCATCAACTTATAAACTGATGAGCAAAATGTGGTATACTCATGCTATAGAGTACTACTCAACCATAAAAAGGCATGAAATTCTGATACATGTTGCCACTTGGATGAACCCTGAAGACATGCTAAGCAAAATAAGCAAGACACAAAGGGCTAAATTTTACATGGTTTCACTTACATAAATATGTAAAATAGGGAAATTGATAGAGGTAGAAAGCAGACAGAGGTGGCCAGGAGCTATGAGAAGGAGGAATGGGGAGTTATTACTTAATGTATACAGAGTTTCCATTTGGGATGATAAAGAGTTTTAGAAACATTTACGGTCTTCCTTGGTGGTACAGTGGATAAGAATCTGTTGTCAATACAGGGGACATGGGCTTGATCCCTGGTCTGGGAAGATCCTACTGAGCCCTCACTTTAGAGCCCATTCTCCACAACAAGAGAAGCCACTGCAAAGAGAAGCCCTCCCAACACAGTGAAGAGCCTCCCCCACACACAGCAACTAGAGAAAGCCCCTGGGCAGCAGTGAAGACCCAGTGCAGCCAAAAACAAACAAACAAAAAGGCTAAAATTAAGAGAGCTTTTAAAAAAAATTAGAAATAGTGGTGATGGTTGCACATCATGTGATTATAATCAATGCCACTGAATTGCCCTTAACAATGGTTTGAAAGGTAAATTGTCTGTTATATTACCACAGTAAAAATATTTTACAGTGTGATTGTCCTGCACAGCAATGATAAGAAGGAATTACTGACATACAAAACAATCTGAATGAATTTCAAAAACAATATGAACTGAAAGGAGACAGATAGCAGGACATCTGGAAAACAGAGAGAATAAGATTCAATGTGATTCAGGAAAAATACTCCTGGCAGAGGTTGTGGATAGGCAGGGACTGAAGACAAAGGGGCATAATGGAGCTTTGAGGGTGAGGAAAATGTTCTATATTTTGTTTAGGGTAGGGGTTGCATGACTTTTTACATTGGTCAAAACTTCATTGAACCACACATCTAAAAAACTTCATTTTGCTCTGTGTCAATTACACTTCAATAACCCGATTTTTAAAATATTCCTCACAGAGATGCTGGCCTATGCTGATGGAAAATCACAAGTGCACTGGTCCAATCTCAGCAGTTAACCTCTTCTTGTTACTTGAGTCTCTTCTCATACAGCCCCTTAGCCATGCCCACTGATGGCTGTGCATTTGAAAGCTTTTGACAAGATGACATTGTCTAATTCCCAGGAAGTCTCTAGGCTGGGGACATTTCCAGTTCTGGAAACTCGGTGAATGGAGACAATTAGCTAGGAATGGAAGAGACAAGGAGGTGATGGTTGGTCGGAGGGTGGAGGCCATGGAACCAAAGGCAGAGCAGGGCAGAGACAGGGGAGACAGAGGAGGAAAAGGGGCCCCGAGCTCCTGATTCTTTCTTGTCCTGCTAAAAAAGGAGAAATTCCTCCTTTCTGATAATCCTGCCTCAAAATTGGCAGTTGCTCCCTGAAATCGGGCTCTCCTCGCTGAGATGCTTGGCTCTGACACCTCTGCAGTTTAACAGATGTGCTTCTGGTGGCCGGTACTGATGCTGTATCCCACCTTGCCACACTGGCCATCACTGCCTGCTCTCCTGCCAGAGGGGCGCGTACAGGCCCATCGCTTGCTTCCTCTCCTCTCCTAATCCTCCCAGCCCAGTAGAGGTTGTTGGGGCCATGCCAGGGGCTTGCCTCGCCATGGGAACCTGCTCTCCTGCTGGTCCCAGCCAGGAAAGGCAGGGGCCTTGAAGGAGTGGTACTCAGCTCCCTCGGGTGTGGCAGGAAACTCAGCCGCCTCTCCCAGCCCCACTGGCTTTGCTTCCAGATGCACCTGGAGACCTGGGGTGCCTGAGGGCCAACTGGAGGAGGTGAGGGGAGGCAGTGAGCTGGAGCCAGGGAACCTGGAGCTTATTGTGGTGAGCAGAGAGACTGAGGAAGAGTTTCCTTGACTTGGTCTGCATCTAACACCACTGGGTATAGATGAGACCTTGGAAAGGACCCTATGGGCTTCGCTGGTGGCTCAAACAGTAAAGAATTTGTCTGCAGTGCAGGAGCCGTGGGTTCCATCTCTGGATCCAGAAGATCCCATAGAGAAGGGAATGACAACTTGCTCCAGTATTCTTCCCTGGAGAATTCCATGGACAAAGGAGCCTGGAGGGCTACAGTCCATGAGGTCACAGAGTTGGATACGACTGAGTGACTAACACACACACACACACACACACACAAACTCTCTCATCCATGGCATCTTACTGCTGAGGCAAGTGCACCCCGTTGGGTGAGCTGATCTTCCCAAAGCTATTGTCTGCACCACCAGCACTGAAATGACTTTTCCTGGCAGAGCCTGTTTTACCTCAAAACTTCTGGTGGCCCCTTCTTCTCCCAAAGTAAAAGCTGAGGTCCTGATGGTGGTCTCTAATAGACACCCCATGGTCTGCCTCCCTTGTCTTGTTCTCTTCACCCACCCCTCCCCACCCAAACTGGCCCTGAGCATGGCAGCTGAGCTCCAATCCACAGAACACCTGCAACATCACCATCACTTGCCTCCATGTCCTTCAGGTCTTGGCTGAATCTCACCTTTTCAATGAGGCTTCTCCCAAAACCCTGTTTAACAGTTCAGCCCATCCCCCTTACTTCTCTGGGGTCTGATATCCTCATTCAACTCTACTTTTTCTTCTTTCTCAATACTTCAAACTCCAAACACACCCTTCACTGTCTTCATTTAAGATGTTTCCTGTTCTTGTCTGCCTCTGCCACTGAGTGCCAGCTCCACAAGCCAGGGTACGTCTGTTTCATTCGCTACTGTGACCTTGATCTCGATCAGGGTTCCCTGCCCTAATCAATTGAAACTGATCAGAGGCCAGACAAGAAATTCAAGTAAGACCTTATTGGGGACCCTGGGGCTTCCCAGGTGGCACTGGTGTTAAAGAGACTTAAGAGATACAGTTCGATCCTGGGTTGGGAAGATCCCCTGGAGGAGGAAATGGCAACCCACTCCACTACTTTTGTCTGGAGAATCCCCATGAACAGAGGATGTGGTGGGCTACAGTCCATGGGGTAGCAAAGAGTCAGACACAACCAAAGTGACTGAGCACACGCACACACACTGCTGCAAATAGGGGAGTGAGAACAAACAACAGTTTCCCTTGCTTACTTGCTCCATTGGGGAGGTGAGCTGGTTCCTTACCAGGGGTGAGGGTAGAGTGTGTCCATGAATGGGGCTGTAGGGGTGGCTTAGGTCTTCTGCCCAACTGCTACATGGTATTATGTGCTGAGGGCATGCATAGTACCCTCATTTTGCTCCCAACATCGTGTTTTTACTCCAGGCTCTTCAAAAGTGGTAGTTGATTTTTTGGTCTCTTTGTATCTTTTGTCCAGAATTTCCTGCAACTGTCATGCATGCAGTTATTTTTAGTCCCATGTAGTTTCTTTATATTTTGTTGCTGGAGGAGAGGTGTTTCCAGGTGCAAGCACAGCAGCAAAGGGTTCCAGGTCCCAGCCTGTCTCAACCCCAGCATGTACAGAGGTACCTAACTCAACCAGTGTTTGTTGAATTAATGATTAGATGAACTTTTCCAAGTGTCCGTGTGCTATATATTTACTTCTCTTTCTAACTTCCCCTAGAGGTTTAATAACAAACTTACCAAATGACTCTCTTGCTTTTTAAATTTACCCTCCAAAAAGGGATGTCTAAAATTGAAACTGATTATCCCTGCCTGAGACCTCAGTTGGATGAAGAAGTGCTGTATTTTTGAGTTAGAAAGGCTGGCTGTTGACAGCTGCAGCATTGGCAGGCACAGAACAAAAGACCTCATTGGGCAACAAGGTACCCACGCACTGAGGCTCAGTGACCATGGAACTGGAAATGCATCCCACATTTACTTGTTTTGGAGGAGGCATTGATGGCCCACGTATATATTCAGCCAGCTATTGTCAGGCCAGGGTTTATGTGGGGAGATCTCAGGATCCCATTGAAATACATGGGATTAGACTTCCCTGGTGCTTCAGTGGTTAAGTATCTGCCTGCCAATGCAGGGCACACAGGTTCCATCCCTGGTTTGGAAAGATCCCACATGCCACGCAACAACAAAGCCTGTGCACCAGAACTACTGAGCCTGAGCTCTAGAGCCTGGGAGCCACAACTCCTGAGCTCACGTACTCTAGAGCCTGTGCTCTGCAACAGGAGGAGCCACTGCAATGAGAAGCCGGAGCCCTGGATCTAGAGAAGAGCCCCTACTCACTGCGACTAGAGAAAAGCCCGTGAACTAGTGAAGACCCACTGTGGCCAACAAAGAGATAAATAAAAATAAAATTTTTTAAATGAAATAAAATGCACAGGATTGTGTTTTGCTTTGATTTCTGAAGGATCAGCCCGGGGGGTCCTCATCATCCCACTGCAGCTTGCTGCTTGGTGAGTTATCTAATTGACAGTAAGTGGGCTGCAGACAGGGTTACATTTATTGGGCACCTGGCCTTGGTTTTCACACATAGTGTCACCCATCATCCTCCTAACAACCCTGAAATGTAGGTGTCATCTCCATCTTCTATTTTAGGAAACTAAAGCTCAGAGAGGGCAAAAGCCTTGCCTAAAACCGTCATTAATAGGGGAGAAGCAAAAGAGGCAAAGTCATGTTCTTTCTAATACGCCAAGCTTCCTTCTCCAGGGGACTCAATAAATATTTATTCCAAGAATAAATAATTGAAGGCACGAGAATCAAAAGGACTGAAGCAGACAATAGGCTGTTTTCAAGAGAGAGGAGGAATGAAGAAAAGGCCAAAGTGACAAGAACAGTCTCCTGTTTGCGACACACTGAGGGCCCTGGGAGAAGATGCTGACCAGGAGCAGGTGCAGAAGGAAAAAGTGGAGGCGTGGTTGCAGCCCACCTGTCTGCTTGGTTATTCTGCTTGCCTCTTCCCTAAGCATTGCAGCATCTCATCTTATACACCCACACCATCTTTTGTGCTTCTCAAATGTTTTCCGTGCATTTTCTCATTACAGCCTCAGAACAATCCTGTGGGGTGGTACTGCTGTTCTCATTTCACAGATTAGAAAGGTGAGGCTCAGACACACCAAATAATTTGCTCAAGAAAACTGGACCCAATTAGTGGCAGATCTGGTGGTCCATTCAAGTCTTATGATCCCCAAGCACAGTGTTCTTACTTTTCCTAAACAAAGAAAATCAGATCTCATTGCAACAATAAGAAGCAGCCACACTCAGAGGCAGAGGTGTGCAGGGAGAGATATCACTAGTCATCAAGGAAATGCAAGTCAAAAGTGCATGATGTATCACCTCATACCTGTCAGAATGGCCATCATCAAAAAGGCAAGAAATAACAAGTGCTGATGGGGATGTGCACAAAAGCGAACTCTTGTGCACATTTGGTGAAAATGTAAACTGATGCAGCCGCTACAGAAAGCAGTATGGAAGTTCTTTAAAAATTAAAAATAGAACTATCATCAGTTCACTTGAGTCACTCAGTTGCGTCTGACTCTTTGTGACCCCATGGACTGCAACACACCAGGCCTCCCTGTCCATCACCAAACCCTGGAGCTTGCTCAAACTCATGTCCATCGAGCTGGTGATGCCATCCAACCATCTCATCCTCTGTTGTCCTGTTCTCCTCCCGCCTTCAGTCTTTCCCAGCATCAGGGTCTTTTCAAATGAGTGAGTTCTTCTCATCAGATGGCCAAATTCTTGCAATTTCAGCTTCAGCATCAGTCCTTCCAATGAATATTCAAGACTCATTTCCTTTAAATTGACTGGTTGGATCTCCTTGCAGTCCAAGGGACTCTCAAGAGTCTTCTCCAACACCACAGTTCAAAAGCATCAAATTTTCAGTGCTCAGCTTTCTTTATGGTCCAACTCTCAGATCCATACATGACTATTAGTAAAACCATAGCTTTGACTAGACAGACCTTTGTCTGCAAAGTAATGTCTGCTTTTTAATATGCTATCTAGGTTGGTCATAGCTTTTCTTCCAAGGAACAAGTGTCTTATAATTTCATGGCTGCAGTCACCATCTGCAGTGATTTTGGAGCCCAAGAAAATAAAGCCTCTCACTGTTTCCCCATCTCTTTGCCATGAAGTGATGGGACTGGATGCCATGCTCTTAGTTTTTTGAGTGTTGAGTTTTAAGCCAACTTTTTCACTCTCTTCTTTTACTTTCATCAAGAGGCTCTTCAGTTCCTTTTCACTTTCCACCATAAGAGTGGTGTCATCTGCCTATCTGAGGTTATTGATATTTCTCCCAGCAATCTTGATTCTAGTTTGTGCTTCATCTAGCCTGGCATTTCGCATGATTGATATACTCTGCATATAAGTTAAATAAGCAGAGTAACAATATACAGCCTTGACGTACACCTTTTCCTATTTGGAACCAGTCTGTTGTTCCATGTCCAGTTCTAACTGTTGCTTCTTGACCTGCATATAGGTTTCTCAAGAGGCAGGTCATATCATACAGAACTACCATATCATCCAGCAATTAAACTTCTGAGTATTTATCTGAAGAAAATGAAAACACTAACTGGAAAAGATACATGCACCCTGATGCTGATCACAGCATTATTTACAATAGCCAAGTTATGATGGCTATTGTAAATAGCCAACGTCCAATGATGGATGAATGGATAAAGAAGGTACGTGTGTGTACACACACACAATGAAGTATTACTCAACCATAAAAAAATAATGAAATCTTGCTCTTTGCAACAACATGGTTAGAATTTGAGGGCATTCTGCTAAGTGAAATGTCAGACAAACAAATAGCATATAATCTTTCTTATATGTGGAATCTAAGCAAAAACCAACAAAAACAAACCCTAAGGCTCATAGTCGCAGAGAACAGACTGGTGGTTGTCAGAGATGGAGGGTGGGGTGGGAGAAATGTATCCAGGGAGTTAAAAGGTATAATTTTCCAGTTATAAAATAATTTGATCATCAGGATATAATGTCAGCATGGGGACTATAGTTAATAATACTGTATTGCATAGTTGAAAGTTGCTAAGAAAGTAGATCTTAAAAATCCTCATCACAAGAAAAAAATTTTTGTAATTATTTGTGGTGGCAAATGTTAACTTATTATGATGATTATTTCAAATACATACAAATACAGAATTATGTTGTACACTTAGTACTAATATAATGTTATATGCCTATTGTATCTCTTTACTGTGAGCCAAGGATTTTATATCAAGCCAAGTTATTGTTCAACTGATAAAATAACAAACTTATTAAATACACAATAATTCAGAGAAAATTATATTCACAACTCCTTTCTGAAGAAACATCTATAGTTCAGTTCAGTTCAGTCGCGCAGTCGTGTCCGACTCTTTGCGACCCCATGAATCGCAGTACGCCAGGCCTCCCTGTCCATCACCAACTCCCGGAGTTCACTCAGACTCACGTCCATTGAGTCTATGATGCCATCCAGCCATCTCATCCTCGGTCGTCCCCTTCTCCTCCTAATGTACTCTGCAAAGAAGTTAAATAAGCAGGGTGACAATATACAGCCTTGATGTACTCCTTTTCCTATTTGGAACCAGTATAGGAGGGTTTATTTTCTCTATACCCTCTCCAGCTTTTATTGTTTGTAGATTTTTTGATTGTAGTCATTCAGACTGGTATAAATTGATAGTTCGTTGTAGTCTTGAATTGCATTTATCTAATATTTAGCAATGTTGCACATCTCTTCATGTGCAACTGTTTGGCCATCTATTTCTCTTTTTTGGGGAAATATCTATTTAGTACTTTTGCCAGTGTCTATTGGGTTGTTTGTTTTGATACTGTTAAGCATTGTAAGCTGTTTCTAAATTTTGGAGACTAATTCCTTATTGATCACATAATTTGCAGATATTTTCTCCCAATCTGTGGGTTGTCATTTCATTCTGTTGTTTCCATTGCTGTGAAAAACTTTTAAGCTTAAGTAGGTCAAATTTGTTCACTTTTGCTTTTATTTCCATTACTCTGGGAGATAGACTGAAAAAGATATTGATATGATCTATGCCAGAGAATGTTCTGCCAATGTTTCCCTCTTTGTGTTTTATAGTCTTTGGTCTCACATTTAGTTCTTTAATCCATTTTGTACTTTTTTTAGTGTATGGGGTTAAAGAATGGTCTATCTCAAGATGGCTTTGGCTATTCAAGGTTTTTTGCATTTCCATACAAATTGTGAAATTACTTGTTCTAGCTCTGTGAAAAATACCGCTGGTAGCTTGATAGGAATTGCATTGAACCTGTAGATTGCTTTGGGTAGTATACTCATTTTCACTATATTGATTCTTCTGATCCATGAACATGGTATATTTCTCCAACTATTAGTATCTCATCCTCGGTCGTCCCTTTCTCCTCCTGCCCCCAATCCCTCCCAGCATCAGGGTCTTTTCCAATGAGTCAACTCTTCGCATAAGGTGCCCAAAGTACTGGAGCTTCAGTTTTAGCATCATTCCTTCCAAAGAAATCCCAGGGTTGATCTCCTTCAGAATGGACTGGTTGGATCTCCTTGCAGTCCAAGGGACTCTCAAGAGTCTTCTCCAACACCACAGTTCAAAAGCATCAATTCTTCTGCGCTCAGCCTTCTTCACAGTCCAACTCTCACATCCATACATGACCACAGGAAAAACCATAGCCTTGACTAGACGGACCTTAGTCGGCAAAGTAATGTCTCTGCTTTTGAATATGCTATCTAGGTTGGTCATAACTTTTCTTCCAAGGAGTAAGCGCCTTTTAATTTCATGGCTGCAGTCACCATCTGCAGTGATTTTGGAGCCCAAAAAAACAAAGTCTGACACTGTTTCTACTGTTTCCCCATCTATTTCCCATGAAGTGATGGGGCCAGATGCCATGATCTTCGTTTTCTGAATGTTGAGCTTTAAGCCCACTTTTTCACTCTCCTCTCTCACTTTCAACAAGAGGCTTTTTAGCTCCTCCTCACTTTCTGCCATAAGGGTGGTGTCATCTGCATATCTGAGATTATTGATATTTCTCCCAGCAATCTTGATTCCAGCTTGTGTTTCTTCCAGTCCAGTGTTTCTCATGATGGGGACACTTCTGCAAAACAATTGATGGGGAACATACCTTAAATTGTAACAATAAAACCATAACAAAGGTATGAACATAGGTAGCAGTATACCATATATAGGATACTGGTTCACACAAAGGAGAATTATAAAATCTAAGAGAAGAGAATGGGCTAATTCATTGGAAAATGAGTGAAAAAGTACTAGGAAATTGTTTAAGGAGGCAAACAATTATTAGAATCCTAAGAAGAAAAGGGACTAAGAATAATATAAAAATATCAATATAAAGGAAAGTCATATATAAAAGTTACATATCTTCTGAACATCAAAAACATACAAAACATAATTGAAATATTTTTAAAAGCACATTAAATATCACAGAAAATAGTATGACAGAGTTGAGACTGAACATTTTTATTTTGAAAAGAAGATAATAGGTCCTTAGTACTCACTACTCACTATAGGCAGAAAAGAGGGTTGGGTGCTGGAGCATTCTGGATGGGTGGGTTGCTGGGGTACTTTATATTCTACAGAACAGCAAAGAAAGGTTAGCTATTATTAGTGATTTTTAAAGGATACCTTGAGGGCTTCCCAGGTGGTACTAATGATAAAGAACCCACCTGCCAATGTGAGCAAGAGATGTGTTCGATCCCTGGGTTGGGAAGATCCCCTGGAGAAGAGAACGGCAACCTGCTCCAGTATCCTTGCCTGGGACACCCCATGGACAGAGAAGCTGGCCAGGCTAGAGTCCGTGTGGTCATAGAATTGGACATGACTGAAGGGCTGAGCACAGCACAGCACATGTGGTGGTGAGGTGAGGGCACTGCCCGGCCCGAGACAGTTAATTTCCAGCTATGGAATTTCGGTGTGATTGAGTCTTGGTGAGAAAAAGACTTTGGTTCTGTCGAAGCTCTTCCATGTGCCCCAAAACACATGCTCACCTGTCCCAAGAGGGTGTAAAGACAGGTTTGGAGAAAACAAGTTCTGTTATTTCCCACCTGCTGCAGGTCCTTGAATGGCCAGCCAGGAGCCTTGAACAACTCAGATGTCTTCCTCCCCCAGGCGCACGAAGGAGGTGCCCACAGCTGCCCGAAAGGAAGGTGGACTTCGTCACAGGGATGCAAGCAGGAAGCAGAGGCTCAGATGGGGTCAGTTACTCCAGATGTGATTCTCTATCCCACTCTGCACCTCCAGAGTCAGCCTAAATGTTGGGGAAACTGTGTTAAAGGGGCTCCCTGTGACCTGGGGAGATAACGGGGTTAAATGCAGAAGCCCCAGGGCAGGCAGGGTCTCCCCACCAAGAGTTCAGACACCAAGACTGGCCCAACTAGAAAAACTCCCCACCGGGCCTCCCTGAGTGGAGGGACCAGGCATGATGAACCCTCAAGGTGGCCTTGACCCCTGGAGGAAAATGGCACCTGCAGGCACCAGCACAAAGGAGCCGCTTGGCGAGGTTTATCTCCTGGGCCTTGCTGGTGCCAGGCCAGTCTCAATCAGGCCCCCTGGCGGTCAGAGGTTTATATGCAGGATGGGTGGGTTCAAGAAAAGAACAAAGTTCCTCCCCACAATCCATGACCAAAAGGACATCAAGTTGCCTTCATGTTGCTCCCTTGGAAAGCCCGTTCTGGCTTGACCATGTTGGGGATTTTCTATTTCAAGACAGCATAGTACGAATTCCTCTGACAAAGAAGGATAGCGCAGAAATCCTAGTGTAAACTACAGAGTGTGTTGTTCCGTTGGTAGTAATATTGTAGAGAGCATGTTAGAGACAGGCTTTCAGGATACAATTCTTGAGTGAATGAATGAATGCTTCACCAACTATCCTAAGACAGCCTCTGCCTAACAAGTTTGCCCTTAATTCCTCCCTGCCCCTGCTCTGAGCCCATGTGCCCTGGGCTTGCTGGCTGCCCCCGGCTCACCTGCTATATGCAGGTGTTTGTCTCAACTTGCCTCTTTTGGAGGTCAGAACTTCAGACCTGGGGTGGAGGGTAGGTTCTAGAGCTTGCTCTTTCTGCACAAGGATTGGAAAGATTGAAAGACAGAAAGGTGAAAACCCCTAGATGTCTTTTCATTAAATGTTTATTTATATTTATATTATATTTATTTGGCTACATCGGATCTTAGTTGCGACACGTGGGAATCTTCAGTCTCTGTGGCACCATGTGGGATCTTTAGTTGCAGCATATGAACTCTTAGTTTTGGCATGTAGGATCCAGTTCCCTGATCGGAGACTGAACCCAAGCTCCCTGCATTGGGAGTGCAGAGTCTTAGCCGCTGGACCACCAGGGAAGTCCAACCCCCAGATTATTAACCAGTTTTTGTGTTTTTTTTGACAACCCTGAAAGAGATTGCTACAGTGACTCTGTGCTTCCTGAGTGATCTCATTCCATGGGCTGGAGATGATTCCATGACCTCCAAGCAAAGGCAGAGAGCAATCCAGAGCTGAGATTATTGAAGAGATAATTTCTCCATACGGGGCAACTTTCCTCCTATTTTTTGCATAGGCAGCAGTTCAATAAATAATTAATGCTTGTTCATCTTTTAGCTATTTCTCCTGCTGTAAAAAAATTAATTGGCCTTCCATCATCTATTGCATTGTAACCTAGAGGTATTTGGCCCCCATCCGCCACCTGCTGAAACCTGCTCCTCCTGAGGCTCACTGGTGCGGTGACATAGGCGTCCTGCCCAGCCCCCAGGTTCAGGGCATGAATGGGAGTGCTTGAGCCTCCACCAACACTGCCTCTTTCTTTCAGAAACTCGGCAAGTTTGCAGGCACTTTTTCTCACATCTCCTCGCTAGGTGCTGAGACTCCCATTTTGCAGAAGAGATTGAGCAAGATTAGTGATTGGGGTGAGGGAGCAGCAGCATCTCCCTCCAGCCCTCAGACTAGGGATGTCAAATATCCTGGGATCTCTTTCTGACTTTGAAAACAGGCCCATCAGCTCTACTGGTGGCAAGATGGGGAGAGTCAGAAGGGAGGGAAGACTCCCTGGATGACCTTGTTCCCTCAGCCTCAACCATCACATTTTTCCTCCTTTAAATCATAAATCATGCCACCACATTGTTCTTTTACAAACATTCTTGGCTTTTATCTTTATATTAATTTAGATTCGGCTTCTCAGGGATGTTGGAATGTTGATTGGGATTGCATTAGGTGTATAGATTAATTTGAAGAGAGAATTTATACTTTTAAATATTGGAACATTCTTGTGGGGAACTAGGTTTGTCTCACCAATTAATAAGATACTCTTTTATGTTCTTAAAAAAAAAAAATCCTGAATCCACTGTGCCACCTCCTCTAGGAAGTTCTCCTAATTTAAAGCCGTCTGGCCACCCCCACCCAATGCCTGACTTGCACTTTCCCCTCAGTGCCCTTTGGTGATTACCCTAAGGACAAAGTCTGCCGATGGCTAGTTTGTCTTCTTTGTTTTCTCGTATTAAGATTTAAGCCCTGACAGAGTGGTAGTCCTGTTTGCTCTGTATAGATACACCAAGCAATTGTGTGGCTGCAAAGAGTCTTACAGAAGAGCTGGGGTGTCAGCTGGAATGGCCAAGGAGAAGGTCAATGAAAGCAAACCATGAGTCAGCAGTTGGAATTGTCCTTCTGGGAAAAGCCGTGCAGCTAGTTCATGAGTTCAAGGGATGAACACACTTAGGGGCTCACTCAGGGTCCCAGCCATACTCCTTCTGCTGCCTCTGAGTGAGGTCATTTCACCTCTCAATGCCCCAGGACCTCATCTGAAAAAAATGCCTCTCTTGTAAGGCTGTTGTTGGAATTCAATGAGAGGATGAACACGGACAATGTTTGTAAGCTATGGAACACTAGCCGCATGTGAGAATTCATTATTATCATCTGTGCGGTCCTCTTACTCTGATGCCCAGACCTAGAACCATCTTCAGAGACACCACTCTGCATCCACATTGGAAGCATCCTGAAATCCGTGTGGTGGTTCACCATCATGCCCTTAGGTTTCTTAAGATAGTTTAGTGCCAGGATGCTATAATGTCTGAGCCAGAGGGGTCCCTTCAGGCCTATGAGCTCCTCGTTTCACAGGCAGGAAAACTGAGGTCCAAAAGGGCTGATGCACCTGAGGTGAGCTTGCACGCTCCTCGGGCAGCCCTGTCCAGACCCTGTGGCCCCATCTTGAGGGTGCTGGGCAAGGGATTCCTTAGAAAGAGCATCTGTTTTGAGTACTCATCTTGGGCCAGGCTCTCTGCTAAGCCCTTTACATGAATTATCTAATCTAATGCTCATAGAACTCTGTGCCATTAATAATTATCCTCATTGTACTAGACGACATAACTGAAGCTCTAAAGATCATAAACTTAAAGTATTAAAGCGAGATTCTAAGTGATTACAGAGCCTTTGCTCCTAACTTACTATTCTCTGCTGCCTCTAGACACTCTTCTGTTAGAGCTCTTCTCTCTGTCTAAATTCCTTCTCCATCAACCACTGCATCGCACTATGAGTTGGGCATTTCCCCAAATGGCAAGATGACCCCAGGCAGAGTACAGAATCATTTCTTTTCAATGTGGTAAAAGTGGAGTGAACAACTCAAAAAATCTTGTATGGCCTTTGCAAGCCTGAAACAATCCTTCCACACTATTAGCAGTATTCAACTCTGTCACCTAAAACATTTGCCCGTCCCTAAGAAAGTCACCACAACTTATGGCAACTGGAGTCTAATTGGATGCACCAAAGAGAATGAAACCAGTGGCCTTCGACAACCCATACTTGAATCCATGCCCCCTGGTTGGGTATCCACCACTGGTCGGAAACCACAGTAAGAACTTCAGAATATTCAGAGATGGGATGATGAGATGACCTTTTATGGCTTACAGAGTTCTCTCATCCTACTCCAAACAAAGAGGACTCTGCAACAAAGGCAAACAGAAGTGCCTGAACAAAGGAATGGGAGAATGGTAAGGAGTACCCAGAAAATGACAAAGAAGAAGTCCAAGTTGGCAGAAGAGCAGGGCAGTGCATGAGACCTTCCCACCCAGCTCTGAGAGAGCACACTGAGGAATGAAGGGGCTGAGGGCCACATGCATGTCTGTGACACCGGGAAATCCTTTAAGATATCACCAGAGCCAGGACTTCCCTCATGGTCCAGTGGCTAAGACTCCGTGCTCCTAATACCAGGTTTGATCCCTGATCAGAGAACTAGATCCTACATACCACAACTAAAGATCCTGCATGCCACAACTAAAAAAAGAAAGAAAAAAAATCCTTCATACAAGGAAGATTGAAGATCCTGCTTGAGGCAACTAAGACCTGCTGCTGCTGCTGCTAAGTCGCTTCAGTCGTGTCCGACTCTGTGCGACCCCATAGACGGCAGCCCACCAGGCTCCCCCGTCCCTGGGATTCTCCAGGCAAGAACACTGGAGTGGGTTGCCATTTCCTTCTCCAATAAGACCTAGCACAGCCTAATTAATTAACTACTTTTTTAAAAGGTATCACCAGGGCCAAAGACTTGTGGAATGTGTGATCTCTTATCCTTGCATTTTGCCTCTAATTGGGGCTTTGTGCAGACAATGCCTTAACCTAAAACAACAAGTCCAGGGAAGGAACCTGGGCCCTATGGCAGGGAAGGGGAGGCACAGGTTATAAGGTAAGCCTGTTAACGCCCCTCTAGTGCCGGTGTGTTCTATCTGCATTCAGGTCAAGAGCTCTGAGTTCTAGCCATTGCTCTGCACTTGTTTGCTGTGTGCTCCTGGGCAGACTCCTTACTTTCTATGATCCTCGCCTTCCTTCTCTGTAAATTGGAGACAGAGTATCTGTCCTGCTGACCGCACAGGTTTCTGCACATGAGGCAATGAGCACGAGGTTTTGTCAACTGTCTGGCACACACTGTTAGACATGGCCTTCCTCTGCTTCCTGCCTCTTGCCCTCTGCAGGCCAACCACTTCTCCTCTCCCTGGCAGGGGTCCCCGATACCACCACCCCCAACCAGGATCTAATGCCTGATGATCTGAGGTGGAGCTGATGTAATAATAATAGAAATAAAGTGCACAATAAACATAATGGGCTTGAATCATCCTGAAACCATTCCCCCTCCCCATTCCATGGAAAAATTATCTTCCAGGAAACTGGTCCTTGGTGCCAAAAAGGTTGGGGACCGCTGCTCTGTGAGAGGCTGTCTGAGTCAGAGCTGGTCTCCGTCCACTGCGATGTCTGCTCACGGCCCCCTCTACCTGAGTCTACTGCGGGGAGGCATCTGTGACCCTCACTGGCGGCCTCCAGCCCAGAACACTTGAATCTCACACTGCTTAGGACACCACATCTCCCGCAGGAAACATCACCGTCATATCTTAAGTATTTTCCTCTCACCCCAAACCACAGAGCCAACCAAACTGTAACAGGAATACAGTCCTTCCTGGTGAATTTGGGTTTTGCCATTCTTTTGCTAGTGTTTGGTGCCACAGCTACTGTCGTGCTATTGTTTATCCAGCCTACTAAGGTTCTATTTTCCGTAAGACATTTTTTCTTGTATTCCATCCAGAATGGGCTTGCACAGAGTCCAGGACTGCTAAGCCCACGGGGCCGAGCAAGGACCTCCTAGTGTTTGCTCGAGGAAAGCCCACATTACGGGAGAACCTTGAGATACCTCCGTGCTGAAAGAGAACCAAGTCCGTTCTTGTCCATCTCCCCACTCGGGCCCCCATGACCAACTTTTCTCTCTTTCTCCCAAAGGGGAGATCAGGGATTGTGAAATGCTTTAATGGAAAAAACAGCCACAGGGCACAGCTTAATGGGATTGTATCCAAAATTATTATGTCATGAAAAGTTTCTTTCCCCAAGTACACACAGGCTGTTTTTCAGCACTTATCCCAAATCACTTTTTATGGGGAGATGGGGCTGAGGAGGCGGCTTTGGGAGTGTCTTATGCACAATCTCCCCATTCATCCCTTTTGGCTCTGGATCCTCTCCCAATAATACAGCGCTGTTCCCCAACCCTGGGACACTGCTCTCCCCTTGTCTGTCCCTCTGCCATCACCCCTTTTAACTCATTTAAAGGGACTTTGCACGTAAGATTTACTAAGCTCACATTTGCTTTTACCCTATTTCACAAAGCCCTGCATACAGCAAGCCCTCTAAAGTTGGGAATGAAAACTCTCCCCTCTCTCTATAGTATCAGCCAGAGGCTGGACACCCCAGCAGGGGGTAAGTGAGCAGGAGAGGATGGTGCAAAGTTGTGGAATGAACACTGGACTGGGGGCTCCGGGTCCTGGTCATGAAATAGCAACTCACTTCCAGGATCTGGATGTAGCACCAAAATGACCTCCCAAGCTCCACCCAGTTATACAGTTCCTGGTGCGTCTTGCCCACGGTTGGGGTGAAAAGAGTACAAACAAGCATGATGAAACTGATGATGTTTTCTGGACCCAGAATTTCATGACTATTCCTAGAGGAGAGGTGAGGAACATGGTTCAAGGGGAGTGTGAAGGAGGGGGGGTTGTCATGGGCAGAGGGGCCAGTGCAGAGGACAGCAGATAGTCATTCTCCACAGATGGTTTGGGAGGTAAGGTCCCAGGATTGCCCACCTAGTTTAGAGACCAGTTCAAATGGCTGCAGTCAACCAATAAGAAAATCAAGGGACTTCTCTGGTGATCCCGTAGTTAAGACATTGCGCTCCCAATGCAGGGGCCATAGGTTTGACCCCTGGCTGGGGAATGAAGACCCTGCATGGTGCAGCCAAAAAAACGAGGGCTACAGGGTGGGGTGTGGAGAATGGGGTCACTGCCTACTCACCTGTGACAGGGAGGATCTCTAGTAGAAAGGGTTCTGAGGGCGGAGAGGGTAGCCTAGGTGGAGGGTGCAACCGTGAGCAAGTGCAGAGGGGGAGAATCATTTGTCCCCCGCCTCACCCACATGAAGATCACTGGGTTTCACACATTTAAGTTTCTGGTGATTGATGCTAAGCTGATTTTTATAATGTAATATGGAGGAATATATCAATACAAAACAGATATAGCTAGATTTTGTACAGCTTTGAGAAGCAAGCATCTGATATGAATATTTACCTATGAAGACTATAGCTTTAATAACCTTCCAGCCCATGGCCAAGTCCTGGGGACAGTGTGTATGGCAATGGGGAATCCCCAGAATTAACTCAATCCAGCCTCTGCACAAGGTATTAATACTAATACTATGTTGATACGGTACAAATATCATGAAGAAATTTCCTGGTTTCAACACTCCAACGAGAGTAGGGAAAGCCCCAGGCACAGAGCAAAGTTCAATTGCTTCACTTCCCACTTGCATACCATCTTTGAAATAGTCTTCAACATCTATGCCTTGGGAGCTCAAGCTTGCTCCCAGGGACCCTTGGAGAATCTTTCATACATAAGTGGAGGATTCAGCCTCCTGAAGGGCGCTAGAGATTCTGCAATACTAGAACCAGGAGGCAACTGAGTCAAACAATGGTCAGTTCAGTTCCAAGAATAGCACTAACCTTTTAGTATGTATTTTCTACAAACAAGAACACGTTCTTATGTAATAACAATGCAATCTAAGAATCAGGCAGTTAACTCAGTCACATTCCTATCATGAAATCCCACACCCACTCCAGTGTTGCTAATTGTCCTAATTCGTCCAGGATCACACGCCGCTTTAGCTGTCTTCTTAGTCCTCTCTAATCTGGAACATTTCCTTGACTTTCACGGCCAGGACTTCTTAAAAGATTCCATGACAGTTATTTGCAGAATATCCCTCCATTTGGATTTATCTAAAGTTTCCTCCATTCTATTCAGAGGATGGTCTAGGGCAAGAATGCCACAGAAATGATGCTATATTCCCTTGTGTCCTATTAGATGGTGTGGGGTCACAATTTGCCTTATCATAGCTGAAGTTAACTTTGTCCACTCCATTACACTACTCCATTACAAGTCTGCTGGTTTTCACCACTATAAACTTGCTCCTTTTCTTTAAAAAAAATTTATTTATATTTATGTATCTATTTGGGCTTCCCTGATAGCTCAGTTGGTAAAGAATCCACCTGCAATGTGGGAGACCTGGGTTCGATCCCTGGGTTGGGATGATCCCCTGGAGAAGGGAAAGGCTACCCACCCCAGTATTCTAGCTTGGAGAATTTCATGGACTGTATAGTCTGTGGGGTCACAAAGAGTTGGACACGACTGATTGACTTTCACTTTCATGTATCTGTTTGGCTTTGCCAGGTCTTAGTTGTGGCATACCAGATCTTCTGTCTTCACTGTGGCATATGACCTCTTAGTTACGGCATGTGGGATCTAATTCCCTGACCAGGGATGGAACCCAGGTCATGGGATCTCTTGCAGGCTTGCTTCAATACAAAATATTCCAGGGTCTTAGCGATCTTTTCTGCTACCATTCATGGAATTAGTCGTTTCTCCAAGGAGCTCTGGCTCCATATGGTGGAGAATGGTACCTAGAAACTAAGATCTGAGTACTGAGTCTGCTTATTGCTATTGTTGTGTTATTGCTCCCAGGATCTCTCAATGGAGAGGATGCACTGCTGCTGCTGCTGCTAAGTCGCTTCAGTTGTGTCTGACTCTGTGCGACCCCATAGACGGTAGCCCACCAGGCTCCCCCGTCCCTGGGATTCTCCAGGCAAGAACACTGGAGTGGGTTGCATTTCCTTCTCCAATGCATGAAAGTGAGAAGTAAAAGTGAAGTCGCTCAGTCGTGTCCGACTCTTAGCGACCCCATGGACCTCAGCCTAGCAGGCTCCTCCGCCCATGGGATTTTCCAGGCAAGAGTACTGGAGTGGGGCGCCATTGCCTTCTCCAGGAGAGGATGCATGAACAGACACACACACTCTTTATCCATTATGACAGAAAGCAGATCAGTGGTTGTACAGGATGGTGAACAGGGGTTGGAGACAGGAATTATAAAAGAGTACAAGGAAACTATGGGGGTGATTGGTATATTCACATGTCAAACTTATAAAAATGTACATTTTAAATATGTACAGTTGTGCTGGGCTGTGCTAAATCGCTTCAGTCATGTCTGACTCTTTGCGATCTCATAGTCCACCAGGCTCCTCTGTCCATGGGATTCTCCAGACAAGAATACCGGAATGGATTGCCATTTCCTACTCTAGGGGATCTTCCCGACCGAGGGATCGAACCTAGCTCTCTCAAGTCTCTTGCGTTGGCAGACGGGTTCTTTTCCACTAGCACCACCTGGGAAGCCCATACATAAATTATACTTCAATAAAGCTGTTAGAATTTTTAATGTTCCTGGATTCACCAGGGGAAGAAAGCAATACACTATGGATGTCTAACACCTTGTCTTCTAAGGAATTGCTTAAAGAAAAATAATGCATATGATTTTTAAATCAGGAAATTCATCTTAGGTTTAGCATGTGTAAAATTAGAAGGATGATATAAAATTCTTCAAATATTTTTCTTAAATTAATATTATGGAATGTGAGACCTGTTTTCTGGGATTTTTTAAATGATGTTTAACAAATGGGAATGTATTTGGAATCCAAGTTTTAATTTTAAGTGAATTTTCTAAAACAATGATAATGAGTAAAATCAATAATAAGTTTACACAAAGTCATTTGTATGCAGGAAAAACATTTAGTAATTTCTTTTGTAAACCATATGACCAAAATATATATACTTCAAATATACAGTTTAAAAAAAATTCTTGTGCATCCTTCGACCCAATAATTCCATATCTAGTATTTTTCCTGGAAATAAAGTCACAGGCACACCCAAAATTATTATGGATAAGAATGTTCATTATAATGTTATTTATAATATGAAGAATTATAATCAATCTAAATATTTTGATAGAGTATGGTTTAATAGTGCAATTCAACTTGAAATAGACATTAGACTATTGTAGAATATTTGGTGTCAGCGAGAAATGTTCACTATATATTTTAAGTGAGAAAAACAGTATGGATAAAAACTCAGCAGTGGCCATGGGACTGGAAAAGGTCAGTTTTCATCCCAATCCCAAAGAAAGGCAATGCCAAACTACCACACAATTGCACTCATCTCACATGCTAGCAAAGTAATGCTCAAAATTCTCCAAGCCAGGCTTCAGCAATACGTGAACCGTAAAATTCCAGACGTTCAAGCTGGTTTTAGAAAAGGCAGAAGAACCAGAGATCAAGTTGCCAACACCCCTGGATCATCAAAAAAGCAAGAGAGTTTCAGAAAAACATCTATTTCTGCTTTATTGACTATGGCAAAGGCTTTGACTGTGTGGATCACAACAAACTGTGGAAAATTCTGAAAGAGATGGAAATACCAGACCATCAGATGGCCTGGTATCAGATGACCAAAAGTATTGGAACTTCAGCTTCAGCGTCAGTCCTTCCAATGAATATTCAGGTTTGATTTCCTTTAGGATTGACTGGTTGATCTCCTTACTGTCCAAGGGACTCTCAAGAGTTTTCTCCAACACCACAGTTCTAAAGCATCAATTCCACGCACAGCTTTCTTTATGGTCCAACTTTCACATCCATACATGACTACTGAAAAAAGCATAGCTTTGACTAGATGGACCTTTGTTGGCAAAGTAATGTCTCTACTTTTTAATATGCTATCTAGATTGGTCATGACTTCCCTGGTGGCTCAGACAGTAAAAGCATCTGCCTACAATGTGGGAGACCCGGGTTCGATCCCTGGGTTGGGAAGATCCCCTGGAGAAGGAAATGCAACCCACTCCAGTGTTCTTGCCTGAAAAACCCCATGGACGGAGGAGCCTGGCAGGCTGCAGTCCATGGGATCACAAAGAGTCAGACACGACTGAGCGACTTCACATCACTAGGTTGGTCATAACATTTCTTCCAAGGAACAAGTGTCTTTTAATTTCATGGCTACAGTCACCATCTGCAGTGATTTTGGAGCTCTTAAAAATAAAGTCTGTTGCTGTTTCCACTGTTTCCCCATCTATTTACCATGAAGTGATGGGACCAGATGCCATGATCTTAGTTTTCTGAATGTTGAGTTTTAAGCCAGATTTTTCACTCTCCTCTTTCAATTTCATCGAGAGGCTCTTTAGTTCTTTGTTTTCTGTCGTAAGAGTGGTGTCATCTGCCTATCTGAGGTTATTGATATTTTTCCTGGCAATCTTGATTCCAGCTTGTGCTTCATTCAGCCCGGCATTTCACATGATGTATTCTGCATGTAAGTTAAATAAGCAGGGTGACAAGATACAATCTTGACGTACTCCTTTCCCAATTTCGAACCAGTCTGTTGTTCCTTGTCCAACTGTAACTGTTGCTTTTTGACCTACATACAGATTTCTCAGGAGGCAGGTAAGGTAGTCTCGTATTCCCATCTCTTTCAGAATTTTCCACAATTTGTTGTGATCCACACAGTTAAAGGCTTTAGCATAGTCACTGAAGCAGAAGTAGATATTTTTCTGGAATTTTCTTGCTTTTTCTATGATCCAGGGTATGTAGGCAATTTGATCTCTGGTTCCTCTGCCTTTTCTAAATCCAGCTTGAACATCTTGAAGTTCACGGTTCACATACTATTGAAGCCTAGTTTGGAGAATTTTAAGCGTTACTTTGCTATCGTGTGAAGGTAATTGTGTAGTAGCTTGAACATTCTTTGGCATTGCCTTTCTTTGGGATACAGTCTATAATCATTAGTCTTTAGAGAGTCTGTATTTATCCCGTTTAGTGTTAACGAGCCTATATTTCACTGCAGAAATTCTGCTGCCCAGAACTCTGGAAGTGTCACATAATAGCCAGTACAAATATCATTTTAATATCCAAAGATGTCTGAACTCCAAAGCATATACCCCTGAGAGTTTCAGGTAAGGTATTTAGGACAATATTTTGTGATTAGGGAAAACGAGGAAGGAAGGGAGGGAGGAAGGGAGGAAAAGAAGAAAAAGTTTATAATCTGAGTGGAATAAAAACAGGTTCTGAAAAGGGTGCTGAGGGCAAATTATATGTGAATGTGTTGGTTGCTTAGTCGTGTCAGACTCTTTGCGACCCCACAGACTATAACCCGCCAGACTCTTCAATCCATGCAATTCTTCACAAGAATACTGGAGTGGGTAGCCATGTCCTTTTCCAGGAGATCTTCCCGACCCAGGGATAGAAGCTGGGTCTTCCGCATTGCAGGCAGTTTCCTTACCATCTGAGCCACCAAGTTAGATGTTAGAAGGGGTTACATTTAACTTTTGCTGTCTTTCTGTCAAAGCTCTTCAGCCAAAGGCCACCAAACACACAAACTAGGTCCATAACTTGTGCAGGGAAAGAGGCCAAACCCCAGGAGGCAAACTTGGGGTGTGTCAGTGAGGGAGGGTTAGAGAGAGTTGTTTGCAGAATGTATGCTTTAATGTATGCTTTGGGGAAGGGACTGGGTGCCTTCAGAAACTGGAGGCAAGTCTATGATTTGATATCCCAATAGGTCCTCTCTCTGGGGAGGAGGGAATGGAAGGAGGAGAGAAGAAGCAGGCAATCCTCTTGGACAAGACAAGGGGGTATTTGGCCCTGTCTGTGAAGCCATGACTTTGTCTGTGCTCAGACACAGTTAGGAAGTGGCCTGGTCTTGCCTGGAAACTCACGGTGTTGGAGGACCCTCATGCTGGTGTTTCATGTCTGGTAGGGGCACAGCATGGCCCAGCTCGGAGTGCCAGGCTGCTTCTCTTCTAACTCAGTATCTGGCCTGGAAAACCCCATGGGCAGAAGAGCCTGGCGGGCTACAGTCCACAGGGCTGCAAAGTGTTGGAAACGACTGAGACACAAAGTAGTTTTAGGTTCACAGAAAAATTGAGCAGAAAGCCCTCTCCCCAACCAATCAGCACCATAGACCCATTATTAACATCTTCCCTCCATGTGACAAACTTGCAGTATGGCGAGGTTGATGAACCAGCATTAACATATTACAATTAACCAAAGTCCATAGTTTTATATTAGGGTTTATTCTTTGTGTTGTACAGTTCTATGAGCTTTGACAAATATATTAAGGTGAATTTACACCATTACAGTATCATACAGAATAGTTTCACTGCCCTGAAAATCTCCTGTGGTCCAACTATTCATCTCTCTCCACCTCCCACCGGGCCCCAGGTAACTGATGTTTTACGACGTCTCCATAGTTCTGCTTTTTCCAGAATGCCATTTCAGACTGGCTTCTCTCATTTCATGTGTTTGAGGTTCCTCTGTGTCCTCTCACAGCTTGATAACTCTTTTTTTTTTTTTATTACTGAATGATGTTTCGTTGTTTGTCTTCTAAATTTTGTATTCCACGGTTCCAGGCTCTTGCGCTGTAAACATCCTTGCCATAAGCATGGTCGCAAACATTTTGCCACACAACTAACTGGCCTTAAGGCAATTTTCTCAAAAAGATAAAATACAAAACATAAAAGAGGGACGTTATAAAGGACATAGTGAAACATAAGAAATGAATAACAAAATTTAAAAGACTTCATTGTGAAATGCAAAAGATTTGAATACATTTAAAATGTGTGTGGCTTCATGACAATACTCCGTAAATAACTGGTTTTATTTTGGGTTTTGCTTGTCTAAGCACCTCTCTTCCAAGTCTTTCATTCACAGTATTTTATACTTTTTTTCTTGTTGATTTTTCTCCTCCTTTGGCTTTGCACAGGTGTTTGTTTTTTTTCACTAAAATATCTTCCTTAGTAAGAGAGGTATCAAATTCCACAAAATAAAATGAGTATTGTACCTGAGCTTTGTACTACTGGGTGCTCTTGGCATATTGTCACATGTCCACTGGAAGACATTCCAAAGTTCAGTGGAAATGTGGGTCCTAGTTTGTGCCTTCAAGGGCTCAGCCTCTTTCTCCTCTGGTATATGTAATGTGTTTCAAAATAAGAAACCAGCTATTGGAGCAATTTGTTGTCATCTGTCAACTTGATAAAATCATCAATAAGGTCAATAACATATCTGAACCAGTTGAAATCAAACTGTCAAACCAAAAACTGTCAACCAGTTATTTTATCTTCTGTGGCAAAGTTGCTTATAGCCAATTAGTTATGCAGCAAAAATGTTTGCAATGACCATGTTAATGGCAAAGAAGCTTATGGCACACACAGTTTGTTGATCTATTCAGCTATTGAAAGACATCTTGGTTGCTTCGAAGTTTTGGCAGTTATGAATCATGCCCTATATCTGCATGCAGGCTTTTTGAGGGATCAAGTTTTCAGCTCATTTGAGTAAATAACTAGAGATTTGATTTCTGGATCATATGGTAAGACTGTGTTGCTCTACATCCTCACCAGCATTTGGTGTTGTCAGTGTTTTCTATTTTAGCCATTCTCTTGGGTGTTTTGCTGATAGATTTTTAAAAAAATACCATCTCTCCAGTGTAAAGGAAAGCCCAAATTACCAACTTTCATGGTGTAAATCATCCCAGCACGGTCAGTTCAAGCAACCAAAGCAATGCTGTTGAATGCAGAGTTGGAGGAGATATGCCAGGGTATTTGCCTGTACAGATGCTCAGCACAGAGACTGGGCTTAGCCATCTTGGACAAATCCTGTTGTCATCTTCTTAGACTGGCTGCCACTGCTTGATCATTCACGGTTGACTTCCTAGTGATCAGAGTGGAAAAATCATATAAGCAGCTGCCTCTACAGAACCCAAGCTTAACTAGGCTAATTTTTGTCTTAATGACAAAGATGCTAAGGGTGGCAAGTGGGTATTTAGCAAGCACTAAGCCATGTTCTTCAATGCTTGGTGATACAGCAGAGCTTCCAACCTCTAGAAGCTCATCTCCCAAGTCATCTAAAATGGTTTATTCCCACAAGACCAAATCCTGGCACCCTAAATCTTTTCCCTTTTCTCTTACTTGGACCATGACCCCACTCAGTACCCCAATACCTTTCTGGTGTGCTGAGTCACTCAGTCATGTCTGACTCTCTGGGACCTCATGGACTATAGCCCGCCAGGCTCCTCTATCCATGGGATTCTCTATGCAAGAATACTGGAGTGGGTTGCCATTTCCTTCTTCAAGGATCTTTTCTACCCTGGGATCAAACCCATGTCTCTTGCATCTCCTGCATTGGCAACTAGATTCTTTACCACTGTGCCACCTGGGAAGACCATACCTTTCTAGGGTCACCCTCTTTCTCTCCACAGCTGGTTGGGGTTGCCATGGTTTCTCAGAGGGAACCCGATGGCATCACCGACTTGATGGACATGAATTTGAGCAAGCTCCGGGAGTTGTTGATCGACAGGGAAGCCTGGTATGCTACAGCCCACAGGGTCGCAAAGAGTCAGACACAGCTGAGCGACTGAACTGAAATGAACTGAACCCGATATAAATGTTAAGCTCTCTGAAATAAGAAAACAATCATACCCACACAGGATTATGTTTGCAATCTCCAGGAAGGTTCAATTATGTAACCGATTCTTCTCTTCCTAGAGTCTTCTTTCTTAGTCACCAATAAGCGAAGTTGGTAATGATCATTTGATGATTTCATGGACAGCAATTATTTGATTAAAGCTAAATTTAGCCTTTATATGTGAGATTATGCTTTGAAGTGTGACCAAATGAAACCGGGCTCCGCAAGCATGAAACAGGTGCAGCCACGAAGTCAGGGCGAGGGTGTGGGAGCAGGATGGCTGGGTTCTGTGCCCAGTCCTGTCACATGAGTCCTACTCCACTGGCATAGAGGGGACCTCAGTACAATTAGCAGATGGGATTAGTAGGGGTGATCATCCCAGATAAGCGAAGTAATTTATCCAAAAGGAAAACAACTCCCTGTGGCCCTGGAGGCCCTGCCAGTGGCCTGATCCCTGCTGGCTTCTCTGGCCCACTGCAAGCGCCCTGCACTAAGTCCGGTCTGACCTTGGGCAGATTGTGCAATCTCTTGAGGTTAATTTCCTCATCTGTTACCTGAGACTGCAGCCTTTCATGATGGACAGGTGGGCTGGCTCAGAGGCTTCAGCCATGGGCTGGAAGCAGACGACAGGGAATTTAAAACCAGTTTTGTCACCTTTGGAACTATGCGACCTTGCCTGAGAAAGCACTTAATTTAAGCCCGTTTCTCTCTCTCCTAAATAATGATATTGGGCTAGGAAAGCACAGGACACTGTCACCCCCGACCCCCAAAAGTCCTGTTAAACCAGGCCCAAACTCCAATTCCTTGACCTCTAGAGGTCTGAAATCCTCCCCTTGGTTTCCACAAATCTCTGGGCTCACCTACCGTTGATTACCCTGCCTCTGGGCACCCATTCATGTGTGTTACCTCCACTCTGCCCCACATCAAGCGGGGCACAGTCAGCACAGCTGGACTGCCATGAAAAATATACTTCTGTAGAAGCATCCTGTGAACTGAAAGAACGTGAGTGGGGGCAGGGGCAGTGGCCATGGAGAGGGCAGTGGCACATTTCAGGCATCTCACAGCCTCACACACATCCAAACATCCTTAGTAGGAGCATGTGCTCAGAGCTTGATCACATCTGACTCTTCGTAACCCCGTGGACTGTAGCCTGCCGACGCTTCTGTCCGTGGGATTCTCCAGGCAAAAATACTACAGTGGGTTGCCATGCTCTCCTCCAGGGGATTTTCCCAACCCAGGGATCAAACCCATGTCTTTTATGTCTCCTACACTGGCAGGCAGGTTCTTTGCCAGTAGAGCCAACAGGGAGCATCTTTCCCATTCTGCCCTCCCAGGCCCCTCTAAATTCCAGCTACTGTTCCAAAGCACTAATCAAAGTATTTTGCCAACAATCCAGTTTTCTCCTTCTAAGGGAGATGCTGGTGAACAAAAGTCTGTCTGTCTCATTACAGTTATGAGAACTGAACCAATGTGCTTTGTCGTGGGGCTATCTATCTCATGCCATCCTCACCAGGACTCTAGAAGTGTGGTTTTACTGATGCAGATGCAGAAGTAGGGTGAGGGTGGAGGATGAAGTGAGCACTCCTCAGCCCTAGGGGAGGGCGGTGCTGAGTTCAAAGCCAAGCTGATTCCAAAGCCCAAGTTCTCCCTCTACCACCTGCCTCTTGGTCTGCAAGGCTCGGGAACCACCCAGGACTGGTCTGGATGAACACCTGCTCCCAGGAAGATGCTGTCAAGTCACCCCTCCCCTCCAGGAGGGCAAAGACTCTGCTTCCACATCACCCTCTCCCAGGGGAAACCTTGTTCCGGGACCACCAAGGGGCAGCCAGGGTCTCCCAAAGGCCTTGATGAAGAGCAGCAGGAAAGAAGCTTCACTCTCCAGCTCCCCTCCTTCCTGTGTCTATCCTTCCATGCCCCCCATCAGCCTTCCCACTTCCTCGGCCTTCAGCACCCATCCCCTAAAATGACTCCCACTACAGACACCCATCTCCTGAAAGCCAGATAAAAGCACAAGCTGATGGGTGATTCGGAGAGGAAGCTAGAGGTGAGGGGTGGAAAGCAGTGGGGAACACCCAAGAGGGAGGCATCTGAGCAAGGCTGGGAGGTTGTGGAGGGTGAGTCAAAGTGGAGGTTGTGATTGAGGACGCAGTGCTCACAGTCCATGATGCATCTAAAGCCACTGGAAAGATCCACAAGCCATCCCCAGGAGCAAGAGTGACAAGACATGGGAACATATCTTAGCTAAATACATCAAAGATCTGCTGGGCTCTGGGACACAGCTTGTCTCTGTCTATCCAAGTTTGGCTCCAGCTAACAACAAAGGCTCTGTAACTTCCCAAGCACTCTCCACCAGCCGACAGGGAAAGAGATGGCAGAGAATGTGCTGAGTGGCCTGGACAATCAGTATCAGGTTAGGATTAGCTCTGGATATCTGGTTTCATCACTACACAGCAAATAGAAGGGGGAAAGTGGAAACAGTGACAGGTTTTATCTTCTTAGGCTCCAAAATCACTGCGGATGGTGACTGAAGCCTTGAAATTCAAGACACTTGCTCCTTGGAAGGAAAGCTCTGACAAACCTAGACAGTGCATCAAGAAGCAGAGACATAATTTGGCTGACAAAGGTTTGTCTACTCAAAGCTATGGCTTTTCCATTAGCCACATACAGATGTGAGAGTTGGATGATAAAGAAGGTTGAGCGCTGAAGAATTGACGCTTTTGAATTGTCAGGCTGGAGAAGACTCTTGAGAGTCCCTTGAATTGCAAGGAGATCAAACCAGTCAATCCTAAAGGAAATCAACCATGAATATTCATTGGAAGGACTGGTACTGATACTGAATCTGCAATAGTTAGGCCACCTGATGTGAAGAGCCGAGTCACTGGAAAAGACCCCCTGATGATGGGAAGGACTGAAGGCCGGAGGAGAAGGGGGCAACAAAGGATGAGATGGTTAGATAGCATTACTGACTCAATGGACATGAATCTGAGCAAACTCCAGGAGATAGTGGAAGACACAGGGGAGCCTGGCACGCTGCAGTCCTTGGAATTTCAAAGAGTCAGACATGCCTTAGCGACTAAACAACAATGACATGGATAACATACAAAATAAAGACCAGCAGAAAGTCAGAGCTGATTCTGCGACCTCAAACAGGGGAGTGAGAGGGCTGAGGAAGGAGGTGGGGAGACACAGTGCAAAGGTATCCTTTATTTTCTAATCATCAAGGAAATGGAAGGTGAAGTTGTTATAACACCTTGCATTTCTACAGCACTTTACAGTTTACCCAATGCTTGCATGTACATCATTTCTTTTAGAAAACTGAATTGTCCAGGGTCTGGAGTTCAGGTGCACAGTTTGAACTGTAGCCTTACCAAGTGCTCATCCATGATGTTATTTTTTATTTTTAATATTTTCATGTTGTGACCATTTTTAAAGTCTTTATTGAATTTGTTACAATATTGCTACTGTTTTAGTTTTTATAGCCACAAAGCCTATGGGATCTAATTCCTCGACCAGGGATCAAACTCGCACCCCTGCAGTGGAAGGCAAAGTCTTAACCACTGTACTCCGGGGAAGTCCCTCATCCATGACTTTACGAAGACAGTTTTCTTCCCTGCATTTCATGTTTCCCATTTCTATGATGGAAATACCAATCACACTGGCCTCACAGGGTCGGTATGGGGACTAAATGAGACAGCCACTCATTCATTCATTCATTCAAAAGTTTTGAGCAGTTCCTATATGCCAAGCTCTGTTCTAAGCACAGGGAACAAATTATGCCAAAAGTTTTCTTTCCGTGAAACGTTCTCTCTCTAATGGGAGGGACAGAAAATGGCCATTGAGTGGACTATATTGTATATTAGAAGGTGATGTGGGGTATGAACTAAATTGGGCTGCTGGATGGGACCCTAGCACCTGACACCTCTGAAGCATGGGCCAAACACCAGCCGTTATTATCCACCCCTCTCCCGCTCTCAGTGACCCTGCATGGTTGACAGGCTTATAACTTACATCTTATAGGTGTGCCACTGAGGCTCAGAGAGGCTGAGGACCTTTCTACGGCCACACAGCCAGCACAGGCCAAGCCAGGACTTGGATTTGACCCCTACTCTGGGGCCCTCTCCCTATCTTCTGCAAAAAGAGGAAGGGAGAAAAAGCCCCACGGGACGCATGCCAGAGAAACTGCTGTCACTGCAGCTGTCACCTTCCTCCCCACCCCAGAAACCCAGAACTTACTGAACGCAGGTGATCTGGCCCTGGGTGCCTGCTGGGAGGCCAATCCCAGAGCCTCCTGGCCAGAGTTCCCGTGGTACGGAGGCTGTCAGAACACCAAGGAGAACCGTCGGCTTGTTTTTTTTGACTTCCCACCCGGATGACTCCTCCAGGCCTACAATTAGGAGACAATGAACAGAAGGCAGAGAAGAGGAACCCTGGGCAGCCTCCCAGGGCCGTGCCTTCTCCGACCCCCAGGGCCTTTCAGAGTCAGGGCAGGGCTCAGACAGCAGCCCCAGTCTGCAAACAGCAGCCCCAGTTTACGCTCAGGAGTGGCTCCTCTGGGCCAGAGCTCTAGGCTCCAGAGCAAGAGATGGGGCAGGCAGCCTCCACCACAGGTTCTGGCTGTGTGGGTCCTCCATCCAAGGCTTGCAGCCTTGCCTCCCTGCAGGCAGCCGGGGCTGTCTGACTCCCACTCACAGGCCAGGCTCTGTCCCTGGAATTAACCAGAACTCTCTGGGAGTAAGTACTCAGCTGCCCTCGAACCAGACACTACTGACACCGGCCAGGGACCCGCTAGTGATACTGACAAGCTTCCAAGGGCTGCCTGTCTTTTTCTTGTTGCTCAGTCACTAAGTCAAGTCCGACTCTTTGTGACCCTGTGGACTGCAGCACGCCAGGCTTCCCTGTCCTTCCCTATCTCCTGCAAAAAGAGGAGCCATTGAGTCGGTGATGCCATCCAACCATCTCATCCTCTGTCACCTCCTTCTCCTCTTGCCCTCAATCTTCCCCAGCCTCAGGGTCTTTTCCAATGAGTCGCTTTCTTAGGTCTGGGAATTACACTACCCCGCTGATACACCCCCAAGATCCACAGCAGAGCACCCCCAAATGGCTGCCAAGGAGGCCTACTCACTTGATAACACACTCCCCCTGGCCAGACAGGAGTTCCCCAGGAATACAGGACCCAAGCCCTCTCCTTACACCACTGTCCCCACCCTATCCTCACACCCCCACCCAAAATAGATCTAGTTCCAGATCCCAGTCTGCATGGTCCCAGGGCCCCTCCCTGGCCCCTGCAGACTATTTTAAGATTTGGGCTTCCCAGCTCTAGGAATGCAAGATGAAAGTGAAGTGACATATTCTGTTTTGTAAATACCTTTTCAGGGGCTTTCCTGGAGGTCCAGTGGTTAAGAATCTGCTTTGCAATTCAGGGGATACCGGTTTGATCTCTGCTCTGAGAAGATCCCACGTGCTTTGGAGCAACTAAGCCTGTGAGCCACAGCTACCGCAGCCCGTATGCCTAGAGCCCATGCTTCTCAGCAAGAGAACCCCCGCCATGAGAAGCCTGCCCACTGCTACTAGAGAGTAGTCCCCACTTACCACAACTAGAGAAACCCTGACACAGCAACAGAGACCCAGCTCAGCCAAAAAGAAATAAATGATATATTAAAAAAATTTTTATCATAAAAATTCAAACAATAGAATGCATATAAAGTAAAAAGGAGTAGCCCCGAAATGGGTGAAGAGGATCAAAAGGTGCAAAAACTTCCAGTTATAAAATAAGCCCTGGGGATGTAATGTATAGCTTGGGGACTGTAGTTAATAATACTGTGTTGCATAGTTGAAAGTTGTTAAGAGAGTAGATCTTAAAAGTCTTCATCACAAGAAAAATAATTCTGTTACTACGTGTGGTGACAGATGTTAATTAGACTTATTGGGGGTGATCATTTCACAATATACACACAAGTGCTGAATCCTTATATTGTACGCCTGAAATGAATATTAATATGTCAAAAATCAATAGCTCCTCCCACACCATCCTCCTTAATGTCAATTCCCAGAGGTGTCTACACTTAACAGTTTGGTATGTATTCTTCCACTCTTTTATACATATATACATACACTCATACACATACCTCACATAGAATTCTTTCACATAAGCAGGAACATTTTGTAAAAACTGTTCTGCACTTTGCTCTTTTTTTTTAAGCAGTAGTCACTTTTTTAAAACTTTTATTTTTAACTTTTTTACTTTTCTGTTTTTTGGCCATGCCTTGGAACATGTGGGATCCTGAGAGATCAAACCAGCACCCTCTGCACTGGGTATGTGGAGTCACTGGGAAGTCCTGAACTTTGCTCTTCTGAGTGCTGCAAGGACATTTTTCTCTGCAGGACATTTAAAGCTGACTCATTGCTCTGGTGGCTGCTACAGCATTCATTGCAGAGATGTTCCATGATATGTTTAATCATTCCCCTATTGATGTACAGTTACTTCGTTTCCAATTATTCACCTCTACAAACAAAACTGCAATAAAATATTTGTGCACACATCTCTTCATAATTGCATTTTTCCATAGGTTCACTTCCAGGAACTCCTGTTAGCCCATTTTATTTTGCATTCTTTGATGACAAGTGAGGTTGGATATTTTCATCTGTTGGTGGGCACTTTGCACAGAAAAATGAATTTATTCTACTTTCCCCATGTCTCTGTTCCAGTGGGCAATGGAGAAGAATTCAGAAGAAAGACAGGAAAATCCGTCAACAGGCTGAAGAATGGCAGGCAGAGTAGGATTCACACCAGTGGATGTGCAAGAGGCCAGCTCATGGTTGGACGGTGGACAGAAGGGAGGCTGACTCAACAGACACATCCTCCCCCAATTTCAGCACCTTCACCCGTGTTGCCTTCAGAAGCAGCAAGCTGAGGTGGGTAGGGAAAGGGAAACCAACTCAAAGTCAGAGACAAGTTCAAAACCAGGCTGAGATGGGGAGAAATCAGTGCCTCAGTAAGAAAGGAATCAGCCACATCAGCACTACAACAGCTAAGCACCAAAGAATTGATGCTCTTAAAATAAACAAATGGGACCTAATTAAACTTAAAAGCTTTTGTACAATGAAGGAAACTATAAGCAAAGTGAAAAGACAGCCTTCAGAATGGGAGAAAATAATAGCAAACGAAGCAACTGACAAAGAATTAATCTCAAAAATATACAAGCAACTCCTGAAGCTCAATTCCAGAAAAATAAATGACCCAATAAAAAAATGGGCCAAAGAACTAAACAGACATTTCTCCAAAGAAGACATACAGATGACTAACAAACACATGAAAAGATGCTCAACTTCACTCATTATCAGAGAAGTGCAAATCAAAACCACAATGAGGTACCATTTCACGCCAGTCAGAATGGCTGCTATCTAAAAGTCTACAAGCAATAAATGCTGGAGAGGGTGTGGAGAAAAGGGAACCCTCTTACACTGTTGGTGGGAATGTAAAATAGTATAGCCACTGTGAATACTTTACAATATTGTAAAGTAATTAACCTCCAATTAAAATAAATAAATTTATATTAAAAAAAACTAACTGCTGTATGACCCAGCAATCCCACTGCTGGGCATACAAACTGAGGAAACCAGAATTGAAAGAGACACATGTACTCCAGTGTTCACGCAGCACTGTTTATAATAGCCAGGACATGGAAGCAACCTAGATGTCCATCAGCAGATGAATGGATAAGAAAGCTGTGGTACATATACACAATGGACTATTACTCAGCCATTAAAAAGAATACATTTGAATCAGTTCTAATGAGGTGGATGAAACTGGAGCCTATTATACAGAGTGAAGTAAGCCAGAAAGAAAAACACCAATACAGTATACTAATGCATATATATGGAATTTAGAAAGATGGTAACAATAACCCTATATGTGAGACAGCAAAAGAGACACAGATGTATAGAACAGTCTTTTGGACTCTGTGGGAGAAGGCAAGGGTGGGATGGTCTGAGAGAATAATATTGAAACATGTATATTATCATATATGAAACAGATCGCCAGTCCAGGTTTGCTGCATGAGACAGGGTGCTCAGGGCTGGTGCACTGGGATGACCCAGAGGGATCGGATGGGGAGGGAAGTGGGAAGGGGGTTCAGGATGGGAAACACATGTAAATCCATGGCTGATTCATATCAGTGTATGGCAAAAACCACTACAATGTTGTAAAGTAATTAGCCTCCAACTAAAAAAAAAAAAAGAATCGATGCTCTTGAACAGAAGAAAACCTGTGTTGGACTCTTGAGAGTTCCTTGGACAGCAAAGAGATCAAACTAGTCAATCCTAAAGGAAATCAACTCTGAATATTCATTGGAAGGACTGATGCTGAAACTGAAACTCCAATACTGTGGCTACCTGATGCAACGAGCTGACTCATTGGAAAAGACCCTGATGCTGGGAAAGACTGACAAGCAGGAGGAGAAGGGGATGACAGGATGAGATGGTTGGATGGCATCACTGACTCAATGGACATGAGTTTGAGCAAGCTCCGGGAAACAGACAGGGAAACCTAGCATGCTGCAGTCTATGGGGTCGCAAAGAGTCAGACACCACTGAGTTACTGAACAACCATAAAAGCTAGAACAGAAACCCCTCACCATTTGGGCATTATTCTGCTACCCTGTAGATTCACAAATAATGATAGGCTAGCAAATGCTTAGCAACCAGCTCTCCAGGAGAAAACAGAAGCCCTGAATTGTAGCAGCACTTGCTTGATTTCCATGCTGTGAATACTGCTGCCCCTTTTCAATTTCAAACTCGAAGGTGATGTCACTGATGGTGGAGCTGCGAAGAGAGGCAGGCCCCTGGCTCTTGGCTCTCTCAAGCTGGTGGGCTGGGCTGCAGCCCAGCCTTGGAGGACCTTGGACCGGGGAAATGGACAGGACACTGCAGAGAGGAGGAATCAGAGAGCAGTACAACCCATATGCTTCTCATCTGTCCTTCACCATGTGGACATGATCACACATACCCATCAGTGATGAGGTATTTAAGTAACAGGAATAATAAGTGGAGCAAGGTGAGGCGGCAAAGTGTGCTCCCTGAGAATGTCCTCTGTTGTCTGAAAGACCTTTTTAAGGAAGCAATTGATTTATTTTATTTCTTAACCTCCAAGCCTAAATCTGAGCCAAAAGGAGCTATAATAGTTGAAGGAATGGAGTCTTCCACCTCCTTTGGTGTCTTCACTCCCAGACCCCCTTCTCTGATGGTTTCAGCTAGGTATCTTTCTAGTAGAAAAGTCTAAGCATGTCACTACTTTTAAAATGCTACCATCCCACCTAGGCTCTTTAACACTGTTGACAGCGTCACTCATGGTCTGTCCCCTGCTCACCACTACAGCCTCATTTCTCTCTTTTGACCTAAATTTCAGTCTTAATGAATGGCTTCTAGCTGTTCAAATCAACCATACTCTGTCTTAGCTCCCTACCTTCCCAAGGGCTCTTCTTTCTACCTCGGACTCTCTTTTGCCTCCATCCTCAGCTCCCCAAACTCTTCAGTTGGTCTTGAAGTTAACTCACTTCCCTAACCTCCAACTTAGGTGATACCTTGATGCCTAAACTGCCAGGATACCCTACTTCCTCCACTGTTGACTCAGCATGCATTGTTGCTCTGACTCTCCACCAAACTACAAACTCCTCAGAGGGCAGGGACCTCGTCTTGTCACACTGGGTTCCACTTACTAGAAGGGTGTTTGGCACATATAAGTCCTGAGGAAATAGTTGTTAAATGACTCCTCAACTTCTATTCATCAAAATGCATTCTTCAAAATTTCCCTGGTGGTCCAGTGGTTAATAATCCGCCTGACAATGCAGGGAACACGGGATCGATCCCTGGTCCAGGAAGATTCCACATGCTGTAGGGCAACCAAGCCTGTGTGCCACAATAACTAAGCCTGTGCTTTAGAGCCTGCATGTCTCAACTACTGAAGATCACACACCCTAGAGCCTGTGCTCTGCAACAGGAGAAGCCACCACAATGAGAAACCTGCGTACAACAACTAGAGAGTAGCCCCTGTTCTCCGCAACTTGAAAAAGCCTGTGCTCAGCAATGAAAATGCAGCACAGCCAAAAAATTAAAATGAAAAAAATTAATTAAAAAAGACATTCATCAGATATTTGTAAGCACCTTAACATGCTAAGATCTGAATGAGGCCCAGGGATTCAAAAGTCAGTAAGCACCATACATAGGTGATATTACCCATCCTGCCTTCTCCCTGTAAAACACTGAGCAAAAAAAAACAAGAGCCAGGGGACCGACGTGCCTGCCACCCTGATGGGGAGTGACTAGGTGAGCAGTGGGAAGCAAGAGGAAAACTGTGGATTCCAGCTATAAATTATACAAATGCTTGGCATTAAAAAATTACTTTAACACATCAAATATTAAGTCATTCATATGCTCTGCAATTACTTTATCCATCATCAGAGCACTCAAGCTATTTGAAGCGGTGACAGATGGAAAGAAGTCTGTGCCAATTTCTCCTGCAGGTGTGCATCTGGGCGAGAGGGAGGGTGCTGTACGTGCAGGAAGGGAGGGGACGGGGGCAGGGTGGCCGAGGTTATGAAACTGGGGCTGCTGTGAGAGAGGCTTGGCCAGAAATAAAAATGACAAATTTGCATACTGGAGAGCTGCAGGGCATTGCACTCTGTGGGAACTCAGGGTGATAATTAACTGGGCAACTCAAGGGAGTGAAGCAGCATGCTGCCCACATCACAGAAGGGGAAAATCAAGGCCTGGCAGAGCTCGGGGGGTGGATAAGGCAGAGATACTGCCCAGACTGGGTGTTCTGGCTCTACCACTTTAAGCCCTAATCCGTTCTCTAAGGGCTGCAACCTGGAGAAGTCAGGCAAACAGGAAACTGAGGAGAAGTGGGCCCAGAATTGCCTACGGATGGGATCCTCAGAGGCCAGCGGGTGAGGAATGGAGGGATGGATGGAAGACCAGACTCAGAATGTCTGACCCAGGCCTGACGGTTTCCTAGGAAACTCTAGCACAGGATATGAGATCCACTCTAGAAGAGACTGAATTGCACCCTGATGCAGAACTTCCTGGGTCCTAGAAAGTATTCCTGCCAGACAGCATCACCCATTCGCCTGTTTGCCCTTATCCACTGGTCCTTACCTCCTTCCCTAAATCCCAGAACCTGGGGTCTGCTTCAGACATGCCATCCTTGGCTGTCTCTGACAAGGCCTCCCCTTTGTAGGAGGGCATGGCTGTCCCCTTCTGAGTCCACACCCAGCTCCTCCACCCCCATCTCCTTCTTCCACCCGCTGTACTCTTGCAACCACTCTGATTCCAGACCACACCACCTTAACCTTCTCAGTTAACTGCGGTTTCAGAACTCACTTCTCACTCCTCCTCTCCAATCCCTCCCCCATAAAAATGGGCAGGAGAAAACTATTATGTTTCTTTAAGGAGAAACACCAATCCCTCCCCCATAAAAATGGGCAGGAGAAAACTGTTATGTTTCTTAAAGGAGAAACATTGTTATTGGAGCAAGGATGGATGGAGAGTCCCATGCTTCATTCATTCATTGCTATAAGAAATGGAAATTCATTTGCTACTCCAGGAAAAGCATTCCAGCAGGCCCGGAATTATCCAGCTAAGTTAAGGCCCAGAGGAGGGCATGGCATAATACGGGAAGCAGGCAAGGGAGTGACTAACTACCCCTCGGGCAGGTTCTGGGATGTAGGGGTTGTGGGATGAGTACGGAAGTTGGGGGTACATCAGACCTGGCCCGAGTCTGCAAGACTTCCCAGAGGCAAATTCATTTGAGCGTATTCCAGGTAGCTCAAGGAGGACACAAGTTTGGGACCTAATTGTCCCGGAAGCAAACAAGATGGGCAGAAGTGTGAGGCTGAATCATCATCTTATGTTCCCAAAATTCCCCTCTAAGACTGAATAACAATGGGAAAATGGCAGCAGGTGATGCAGGGGTCGGGTGGGGCAGGGGAAAGCCCTGAGCTCCAAGATGAAACCTATAGGTTTGTTACAGAAGTGACAGGAATCCACTGGGGGACTTTAAGTATGGGAGGGACACACTGGGATTGAGATCCAGAAAAACTCTTCCTGGGAAGGCTGGCCTGCAGAGGAGGAGGGCTGTGGGTTTGGGTGAGGCAGAGGAATCAGGAAGCTTATGCAAAAGTCTGGGTGGGGAGGGCTGTATATTGGAATCTATTTCATATGAGGATCAACAATCCGTCACACACTTTCCTCGCCCACCACAATTGTGAAGCCAATGATATATTTTTTATATTTACTTTTATGTATCTGGTCGTGTTGGGTCTTAGTTTTGGCAGTGGGATCTCCGATCGTCATTGTGACCTGCGTGATCTTTAGTTGCAGCATATGGGATCTAATTCCTTTACGAGGGATCTAACCCAGGCCCCCTGCCTTGGGAGCATGGGATCTTCTTAGCCACTAGACCACCAGGGAAGTCCCCAATGATCTTAAACTTCGTGGGTTTCAAGTAGAAGTTGAGAATAAGATTGGAATTAAAATGCAGAAACTCTGGTGAAGTGGGGGGAGAAGGGAAATGCAGTTACTGCAAGATCAGTTCAGTTCAGTGGCTCAGTCATGTCTGACTCTTTGTGACTCCATGGACTGCAGCATGCCAGGCTTTCCTGTCCATCACCAACTCCTGGAGCTTGCCTAAACTCATGTCCATTGAGTCGGTGATGCCATCCAACCATCTCATCCTCTATCATCCCCTTCTCCTCCTGCCTTCAAGCTTCCCAGCATCAGGATCTTTTCCAAGGAGTCAGTTCTTTGCATCAGGTGGCCAAAATATTGGAGTTTCAGCTTCAGTATCAGTCCTTCTAATGAATATTCAGGACTCATTTCCTTTAGGATGGACTGGTTGGATCTCCTTGCAGTCCAAGGGACTCTCAAGAGTCTTTTCCAATACCACAGTTCAAAAGCACAATTCTTTGGCACTCAGCTCTCTTTATGGTCTGACTCTCACATCCATACATGACTACTGGAAAAACCATAGCTTTGAGTAGATGGACCTTTGTTGGCAAAGTAATGTCTTTGCTTTACAACATGCTGTCTAAGTTGGTCATAGCTTTTCTTCCAAGGAGCAACGGTCTTTTAATTTCATGGCTGCAGTCGCAATCTGCAGTGATTTTGGAGCCCCCCAAAATAAAGTCTCTCACTGTTTCCACAGTTTCCCCATCGGTTTGCCATGAAGTGATGGGACCAGATACCGTGATCTTAGTTCACTACAAGATAGACTCAGAGAAACAGAGAGTAGCTTTAGGAAAGAACTTAAGGGAACCAAGAAGAAGCCAGGCAGAAACACCTGCTGTATTCCACAAAGAGCTTGGAGCTGAATTCTAAAAGAATGCTCTAAGCTCCCAAGTATTTGAGTTTCAGGGAGCCTCTGTTGGAAGGGCCTCCAGCTTGAAGGTCACCTACTACGTGCCTTGAAGCCATTCCTTCATGGGACCCCAGTCCTGGGTGTTGTTCTCTGGTTGCTTGGCTGGCCCTGTGTGGCCAGGAGCAGAACTGAGCTTCCCGAGTCAGTAGCTTAGATGGACCTTTGTTGGCAAAGTAATGTCTTTGCTTTACAACATGCTGTCTAAGTTGGTCATAGCTTTTCTTCCAAGGAGCAACGGTCTTTTAATTTCATGGCTGCAGTCGCAATCTGCAGTGATTTTGGAGCCCCCCAAAATAAAGTCTCTCACTGTTTCCACAGTTTCCCCATCGGTTTGCCATGAAGTGATGGGACCAGATACCGTGATCTTAGTTCACTACAAGATAGACTCAGAGAAACAGAGAGTAGCTTTAGGAAAGAACTTAAGGGAACCAAGAAGAAGCCAGGCAGAAACACCTGCTGTATTCCACAAAGAGCTTGGAGCTGAATTCTAAAAGAATGCTCTAAGCTCCCAAGTATTTGAGTTTCAGGGAGCCTCTGTTGGAAGGGCCTCCAGCTTGAAGGTCACCTACTACGTGCCTTGAAGCCATTCCTTCATGGGACCCCAGTCCTGGGTGTTGTTCTCTGGTTGCTTGGCTGGCCCTGTGTGGCCAGGAGCAGAACTGAGCTTCCCGAGTCAGTAGCTGTGACAAGGTCCTGTCCCAGGAGGCCCAGTTCCCTAGCAGGTAGTGGCCCCCTGGCCACGCCTGATGTCAAGGGAGAATGATGCATACTCTTGAATGGATGGGGCTGAACTGGGAGACCAGTTCAGCCCTTGTCAGTCAAGTGCCAACAGGGCAGTTCTAGACCTGCTGATGGGTTTAGTCATCACCCTTATAAAATAAAATACCCCAATAATGAATATAGAACAAATTAATTAAAGGAAGTGGGAACACTGCAGGACCCATTGTGAATCGAGTGATAATTATTAGCAAACACAGAAGAGTCTTAATAACTGCCCCAATTCCCGCTTCATAGGTGATGGACTAAATCCTGACACCCGTGCATCTGAAGGTCAGAAGGAAACAGTGGCCTTCTCATGGCCCTTGTCTGCTCATTGACGCTTTTGAGAATTTTTCAAGTATGTCTGTCCTTCAGTCAGTTACTGTTCCAACCCTTAGGCAGAAGAACCGTAGGCTTCTCCCTACGTTCTGATGGGGGAAAAAGATATAAGAGGCATCAACCCTGTAATAGGGCTTTCCCACTGGCTCAGGGGGAAAGAATCCACCTGCAATGCAGGAGATGTGGGTTCGATCCCTGGGTTGGGAAGATCTGCTGGAGGAGGGCATGGCTGCCCACTCCTGTATCCTTGCCTGAATAATCCCATGGACAGAGGAGCCTGGTGGGCTACAGTCCACAGGGACACAAAGAGCTGGACATGACTGAAGCAACTTAGCAGGCACACAATTCTGTAATAATCAAGCCAGGCTTCAGCTGATGGTTCCCCCACCTTCCTTGCTTCCAGGCAGTACTTTCTTGATCTGGGGTCATTACCCTGACTCTGACATCCACCTACCTACATCTGGACTAAATTTGAAGAGTTTCTGGATAAACTTTTTAAATGATTAGAAATGGAGACTATAACTTGTGCTTGACGGGCTCTGAGTTTTTGTTTTTTTCTTTTACCAGTTCACTCACTTGCTTACATACTGCATAAAATACTTATCTGACCACTGATCCTGCTCCCTGCCTCCCCAGGTCGTAATCAGAATGGACCTTCCTCACTCAGCAACCACATAGCCTGTCTGCCAAGAGGTCAGGTTCAAGACCAGCACTGAGAACGTGAGGACACTGGCCCCTTCATTCCTGAGTCAGGAGAGAACCTTGAGTGGATTGTGTTTAGTGTTGTTGTTGTTTTCTTTTTAATCTATCTCCCACTACAGAGAAGGGGCCACAGGGGAGCTTCAGCTTATGGACAGATGTGGTCCGTGAACCTAGAACGTTGTCTGGCACATAGTAGACAATCAGAAAATATTTTGTGGAATAACACAGAGAAGATTATGGTAAGAACTTTCCAAGGTGGTCCTAGAGATGTCACACAAAGTGAAATGTCAGAAAGAGAAAAACAAATGCCGTATATTATGTATATATATGGGATTTAGAAAAATGGTACAAATGAACATGTCTGCAAAGCAGAAGGGCGTAGAGAACAAATGTATGGGCATCAAGTGGGGAAGGGGACTGGGGAGAATTGGGGGATTTGGATTGACTTATATATATATTATCGATACTGTGCATAAAATACATAACTAACGAGAATCTACTGTAGAGCACAGGGAACTCTACTCAGTGGTGACCTAAATGGGAAGGAAATCCAAAAGAGAGGGGATATATAACTGATTCACTTTGCTATATAGCAGAAACTAATACAACATTGTAAAGTAACTATACTCCAATTTAAAAAAAATTTTTTTAAGAACTTTTCAGGAGTTTTTGCACAAATTTTTGCACAAGGATGAACCAGCACCTGATCACAGCAGTACTTGTTCCCTCGGCATCGCTATCCACCTGTTACAGGGGGTATGTGGGAAGAACGAAAGGGCAAGGGAGACCAGAGCAGTCTTCTGTGGTTGCCTGGGGACCCTGTGAACTTGCCAGAGCCTGTGCAGAGCTGAGACTTAGAGGATGTGCACTCACACCTCCCCTCGCGGTCCAGAGACCACATCTCCAGCAAATCCAAATTGCCTCCGGCCCACCCCGTGGCTGTTCCTAGCACCAACCAGCTAATCTTACACAGCAGAAAAGCAGTGGGCAGCGACTTGCCTGGTGGTCCAGTGGTTAAGATCCGCATTGCAATGCAAGGCAGGCGGGTTCATTCCCTGGTCAGGGAACTAAGATCCCACATGCCACAGGAGCAACTAAGCCTGTGTGCCAAAACTAGAGAAAATCTGTGTGCTCCAGTGAAAGATCCCACTTGATGCAACCAAGACCCAACTCAGTCAAATTTAAAAAAGAAGTGCAGTGGGCAGCATGTTCAGCACGTGATGGAAAATCCTTCATTAGAATCTCGACCTCTGGCCCTCACACACAGCACAGTTCCTGGTCCCCAGCCCTCCAAGTGTCCCGCAGCCTTTTTGAGGCTGCTGATGCCTCCTGGCCAGAACAGCAAAGCCAGCATCTCCCACTGGGAAGGAAGCTAGCGATCTCCTTCCAAGTCAAGTCTTGGGGGCACATGTGCTCTACCACTCCCTCTGATGAAAAGGATGGACTGCAAAATATTGACAGACCACAGGAAGAGAAAATGTTCCTTAAACAGACTTGAGAGCCAAGTGCAACCATTCCTGACCACAGACACGATACGTGAATCCAGATCTCTAGTTACTGGCCAGACACCAGTTTCGTCTCTTTCTTTAACGAGGCTGAAAGCGTGAAGATATTTTAGTGGTGAAGCATACAGGGCCCCTTCTCTACAGCTACCTGTCCACACAGAGGCAGCAATCTGATTGTTGGGGGAGGAAGTCCCCTGGGAGCAAGTATGTTTGCGTATTATCTATATTGCTTCAGGGGAACAGAACAGTACTAATTGTGCTTGTTTCTCAATGAAATCTTACTTTTGAAACCTCCGCCTCCACCAAGTTCTTCTGCTAAAACCCACTGTGATCACTTCCTAACGTATCTCCTTTCCCGTCACTTCTCTCCACCCTACTCCTGTCCACATCACCTCTCATCCGGGTGACGACGGCTGTCCCCGATGATGTCCCTGAAATCTTGCTACCTTCTCATCCGTTTGCCCCTCCAGCTGGAAATATCTTGCCTGAATCCCTTCCCTAAAGCTGTCTAATGGTTTGCAGTGTCCTTAGGGTTGAGTTCAGTTCTCCTTAACATGACCTGACCCTTCCCAACCACTTCAGCCTCATCTCTTACTCAACGAAAGAGCCATTATCAGCTCCTTTCGACTTTTCAAGACAATAATCCATCCCTTCCAGATTGTGTAGAGCAGAACCTCCTTTGTGGCAACATCCCCCAGAGCTCATCTTCCTCCCTCCCTCTCAACTGCTGTCAACCCACCTCTTCACCTACTACCTCAGCTCATTCCTCCCTCATCCCCCCACAGCCTGCCACCTGTAGGGGATCTTATGATCCCCAGACCAGTTACCACCTCTGCTGCATACTATCGAGCTCTATATCTGTCTGAACTTAGTTCGTCTTAGCCCTCATTAACGCTTTGTGATGGCAGGCTTCCCACATGACTGACAGCCAGCCCTGGTTGGTCTTGTTTGCTGGCTGCTGCTTTAGCAACACCCCATGCAGTCTTGCACCAATAAGTGTGATCATTTCAGAACAGTAGCGAATCTCCACCTCTCTGCTCCCTTCCCAATCTCCTGCCCAGCACTAGCCTTTAGCTCCAGGTTCATTTCATACCTGGATCTTCCTTTTTATTCAAGCACTCGAGACTGGTTTACCTGTTGTATTAATACTTTCCTGAGATGGAACTGCTGTTGTCACTTTTCTTCACCTTGTCACTGACTCAGCTTCGTATTCCTCCCCTAGTCAGAAAATCCCACCAAAGATCTCAGAAATTCCCAGAAACTTTGAGAAATGCTGAAAATTTGGCTCCTTAATTTTTCAAGGCTGTTGGGAGGGCTGGAGCACCCCCTAGAGGTGACAGTGAGGGCAACTTTTGTAAAGTCGCCTGGGTCTGTCCCTGGATCCCCATGAGCAACTCAGAATCACCAGCTGTAAATCTGGAAGGACTGAGTCGTGGCGTCTAGCCCAGCTGCTTACAGCTGCAGATGAAAAACTTGACCAATAGGATCTCGAAGAGGAAAGATGGTGAAACTGTCGGTCTAATGTCCCCCCTTGTCCCTCCCAGCCCCCTGGCATTTTAAACTCACTCACATGGGTAACTTCCCAGGTGGCACTAGTGGTAAGAAACCCACCTGCCAATGCACGGGACTTAAGAGAGCTGGGTTCAATCAATGGGTCAGGAAGATTCCCTGGAGAAGGGCATGGCAACCCACTCCAGTATTCTTGTCTGGAGAATCCCATAGACAGAGAAACCTGGCAGGCTATAGTTCATAGAGTCTCACAGACAGAAGCAACTTAGCACAGCACAACACATCATACTTAAAGTTTCTGTGCATATGAATTAAATTAAAACTATTAATTCAGGATCAGTAGAGACAAATGCCTGGGATGGACACTCACTGCTTTCCTTCCCTCTCTAACATGGGTGAAGAACTGTCATGACCTTAATGAGAGTTTGTTTTACAGCCAAGAGCAGAGTCTAAGGCAATAAGTGATAGCAACGGTCCTTCTTGAGGGGGAACATCCAGGAACTTGATTCCCGAATCTCTTTTCCAGAATCATACCAGACGGGATTGCACTGTATAAACCCTCATTTCCACAGACCTCCATCACCCATATGATAAAAAACCTGGAACACTATGGACAAATTTAATAATCATAGGAAATGAGAAATATTTATTTATAGACCTTTTATGGGATCTACAAGGTAAAACGAGTGATGTTTTCAGAACACTCCCTCCCACCATACCCAAAAATAAACTCAAAATGGTTTAAAGACTTAAATATAAACTATGACACCATAAAAATCCTAGAAGAGAACATAGGCAAAACATTATCTGACATAAATTATCACAATATTTTCTTAAATCAATCTCCTAAGTCAAAAGAATTAAAAGCAAAGAATAAACAAACAGGACCTAATCAAATTTAAGAGCTTTTGCACAGCATAGGAAACCATCAACAAAATGAAAAGACAGCTACTGACCAGGAGAAAATATTTGCAAATGATGCCACCAACAGGGGTTAATTTCCAAAATATACAAACAGCTCATGCAACTCAATATGTATCTTAAAAAACAACCAGATCACAAAATGGACAGAAGATCTGAGTAGACATAGCCCCAACAGACATATGGATGCCCAAAAGGCACATGAAAAAATGCTGAACATCAGTAATTATGAGACATGCAAGTCAAAACTATAATGAGATGACATCTCACACTGGCCAGAATGCCCATCATCAAAAAAATCTACAAGCAATAAATGCTGGAGAGGGTACGGAGAAAAAAGGAATCCTCCTACACTGTTGGTGGGAATGTAAATTGGTGTGGCCACTATGGAAAACAGTATGGAGTTTCCTTAAAAAACTAAAAAATAGAGCTGTATGATCTAGAGTCCCACTCCTGGGCATACACGTGGAAAAACAAAAATTCTAATTCAAAAAAATATATGTACTCCACTATTCACAGCAGCACTGTTTACAACAGCCAGGCCGTGGAAGCAGCCTAAGTGTCCATCAACAGATGGACAGATAAAGAAAATGTGGTACATGTATACATTGGAATATTAGCCACAAAAAAAAAATGAAATAATGCCATTTGCAACAACACAGATGGACCAGAAATTGTCATATTAAGTGAAGTAAGTCAGACAAAGACAAATATTACGTGATATCACATATGTAGAATCTAAAAATCAGTATAAGTGAATCAATTTACAGAGCAAATAGACTCAAAGACTAGAAAACAAACTTATGATTATCAAAGAGAATAGGGAAGAGGAGAGATGTGAGTACAGGATTAATAGACATCCAGTACTGTACATAAAATAGATAAGCAGCAAGGATCTACTGTGTAACACAGGAAATGATATTTAACTTCCTATAATAATCTATGATAAATTTATTTCTCAAAAATAAAATGAGCTTCTCACTTCAGTGAAAGCAGTTGACAGCATTTGTTGCCAATGATAAAATGACCTTTCAAGCAAAAATATAATTTTGGAAACTGTGTATCTGCCATTGTAAACTAGACCACTTCCTAACCCTGAAAGACTTTTCCAGTGGAGTCAGTGGTGTCATTAACAAACATGGCATTTTTTGTCATGTATAATGAAATCTGTCAACATTTGGAAGTCACTATTTTCATTGCTCAGTGAGTCACTGTTTTCCAAATGACCAGGGCATGATGTCACTAAATCACGCAGGGGTGAAGATCCACTCAAGTGTGTGACTGACCGTTGGATTTTATTAATAATCTGAGCATGAAATTCACCCATGTGGTTTCAGATTCCACACTGCAGCTATCCTTTAAGAAACATCTACTTGTCAGTTTTTCAGATTAAAAAACTCCCCGATTATCTATTAAATACTTCTCTTTATGACTACATATCTGTGTGAAACCAAATTTTCTCTGTACATTGCAATGGGAGCAACACATCACACACATTTTATTCAGAAGTAAACATGAGAATTCAACTATCTTCTTTTAAACACACATTAGACAGTTGTAAACAGGTAAAACAATGCCACTCTTCTCATTAAAATTTCTTTGCTTTGGAAAATATTTTTTTTAATAAAATTTGTGTTATTTATGTTAACATGTGATGAATTTATTGATGTTATTTTTAAATTTTATTTATTTGACTGTGCCAGGTCTTAGTTGAGGCACACGGGATCTTTGATCTTCATTGTAGCATGTGGGGTCTTTAGGTGCAACATGCAACCCTAAATTGAAATGTGTGGGATCTAGCTCCCTAACTGGGGATGGAACCCAGGCCCCCTGCATTAGGACCATGGAGTCTTAGCCACTGAACCACCAGGGAAGTCCCTCAATGTGGTTTGCTATTAACACTTGTTTAAACTTCTCAATTTGCATTTCTAATATATATGAACAAAAATATTTTGTCTATCTCTGTCATCCTTATCTCCATAGCAACTGTAAATAAATCAAGTTATTAATATATTAATCTCCTTTATTAAATTCTTTCAATTAATTCCACTGTAGTTAGAATAAAATCCAAACCCTTTCTGCAGCTCACAATGCACTAAAAAAGGCCCACGGCCAGCATTTGCCGTCATCTGGGGCCCCCAGTCTGAGTTCCAGCACAGTCCCCAGTTCCCTATTCCAGACCATAGCAAGCTACTCTCACTTCAGGCCTTTGCATTTGTTTATCCAGACCCTTGCATGGTGGCCTGGTTGAAGGAGGAGTGGATGAAATTCTGGATAAAGAGGACCCGAAGATAGCAGTATCTTTCCTGGACAGAACTGTAGATCAGATTCTGACTTTTGCTCTAGAAGTTCAAAGTGAAAAGAACAAGGATAAAAACCATGGTGGGGGAAGGGGGTTAAGAAAAAGAAGAAGAAGAAGTACGCTTTTAGCAAAATTAAATGGCAGGGGTGCAGAAAGGCTCTGGGTTCTGATACAATGTGAGTGTCCCTGACAATTTCCATTTGAAGCCTGGGCTCCTGCAGGCAGGTTCTTTACCATCTGAGCCACTAGGGAAGAGGGTTTCTTCACTTAATATTCCTTATAAATCTGTTCCTGGATAGCTTCTTCATTCTTTTTTCACAGTCACATTGTATTCTATTTTAAGTAGGTACCAAAATTTATTTAAACACTTCCCTCTTGATGAGTTTATTTTTAACCATTCCCCTCCATTTTTTTTGCAGTTAAAAACCAGTGACATTTAATAAATTTTACACATCATCATGCAAGTGTGCAAGATTCTATAAGGTAAATCCCCAAGAGTGTCATGTTGGGTCAAAGGTTACCTATATTTGTAATTTTGATAAATATGGTCAAGTTACTCTCCGTTTTACCTGTCAGCATTATGTAAGAAAGTTCTAACTTCTCACAGATACATCAACATAGCACATTGTTGAATCTGGGGTTTTTTCCAACCTGATAGGTGAAAAATGAAATTTTGGTGTAGTTTTAATTTGCATGACTCGAGTGAGATTGCACATCATTTTTACATACTTAAGGGCCAAATCCATTTTCCACCCTTGAACTATGTGTCCATGTCCTTCACCCAATTTCCTTTGGGATTTTTGGTCTTTGGCTAATTGGCAGCTATGGGTTCTTCACCCATTAGGAAGACTGCCTTTCTCTGTGATATGAGTTGCAAATATTTTTCCTAGTTTATCATACTTGCAAGTGATGTTTTGCCATGCAGAACTTTTTATATTGTTAAATTCCTCAATCTTCTGCGATTTCCATAGTTTCGTGGTTTCTGGATTTTGAACCAGAGTGAGAAACATATTACTCACCTCAGCATTATAAAGGTTTTAACACAGAAAGTCTCTTAAGTTCTCTTTTGTGTTTATATGGATTTTTTTTTTAACATCCCATTTTGATTCATTTGGAGCTTTTTTCTCCCCCAACTTATCACAAAGGTAAGAGGATTCCTTGTGTCCTCGCTCTCCATCCAGCCCCCCTAGACTCCCCTTCTATCCTAACCTGAACTTGGCCCTGTCACCACCTTAGGCATTACAGCAGCTGCCAGCAATGCGGACTTCAGGAGAAGGCGGCAGGCCTTGGGCATCTCCAGGAGGGATCAGAATTTCTGCACGAATCCGAGCTGTCTGGGATCAAACAAGGTTTGGAGGAATTGAAGGAGGCAACTGAAGGAACCCAATATCAGAGACCCCAAATTTGATTGCTTGAGCCACTTAAAATTCTTGGAGGCACTGAACAGCGTCCCTTGGAAAGGGAGAGAAACAGACTTGAAAAGCAGTTCCAGGGTTTCGACATGTGTTCTTCGCTGGTAGAATTCAGGGTGAGGATTTGAAGGGCCCTGTGGGAGTATCCTCTCTCGGCTCGCCCCTAATCCTCTCCAAATCGCCCGGGCTCTACAGCTGTTGGTTAGCCAGATAAACTATTTGTTCAATTATTCTTGGCCTCGATGGGGCGGCTTGCCTCAAAGGCTCTGGACTTCATAATTCGGGCCACTTCAATCAGCCTGGGGCCCTCCCAGGGCCGTGGACAGGAGACAGGGCCTGTTTGAAGACTGCAGTGCTCCTGGGTAGCCTCTGCCTTCCATGGTCCTTTCATCTCCACCCAGACAGGGCTGGGGCGCTCACACCTCCCCACGGACCCCAGCGTCGGGGAGCAGAGTTCACTTTGGGAATGATGCCAAAGCCGAGAATCAAGGCGATAAAATAATTACAAATGAAAGGGAGATTAGCAGGCACTGTCGGGGCAAATGCTTCCAGAACAGTTCCTGAAATCTGGGGCGGCATATTCTCAAAGGAGACGCTGCTGCAGCTGCTGTCTCCATGGCAATGGGGGCAACAGATGCCCGCTGGGAGCACTGGCCACAAATGTCAGACCCAACAAAACCCCAGCCCTGGGGAGGCAGATGACAGACTGGGTCACCTTTGCATCATGGAAATGGACTGGTAATTAACACAATTTTATTTTCTCCATTTGTCTGCTCTCCCTCCGTCTGCCCTTGGCTTCAGTGGAGACCCACTAATAAATGGTTGACAGCTGTTGAGAGATGGGCGGGTCTGGCGGTTGCTATGAGAAACATTCTCTTTTCTGGGTTTGATCCTCGGGGCTGCTGCAGAGTCCTCTCAGCTCTGCTGGTATACTAACTGCTCAGCCGCGTTCTCATCTCCACCCTTCTGCCCAGTGTTTATCTCAGTTTCTCAGGACGTCCTGAGGCAGCACTAGTGGCTTCGGATAGCTGTACGCTCAGCTCCTCCCTGTAATCTCCATCATTTGCTGAGACTCAGTCTAACAAAATCTAAGTAACGGGAGTGGAATTGCTGCACGAGTCCCAAACTTCGTCCTTCCAAAAAGACAGCCACTGATCGTCACTTTCTCTGTAAAAATTCTTGAACTAACTATCAATAGTGCCTCTCTAACCAAGATAACTACAAACTCAGACACTCTTCTTCACATCTTGTATGAACTCGGGCATCTCTATGGGATACCTTTCCTTAAAGCCAAACGTCTCAGCAATATAAGCACAAGATATGAAGAGGCACTTTCTAAATATTTACTGAGAGATCTTTCTTTTTTAAAAATGAACTCATCATGTACTTACTAACTTGGAGTCAAATAAACCAGACACAATCTCAGCTCTACCTACTATGTGCAAGTGTACATCATAAGCTCCCAGAGAGTTGGAATCACACTAAGTTTCGGTGTATCTCCAGTGCCTAGCAGAATGCTCAGTGCAAGCAGCAACAAAACATAGAAGTTCTACCAGTTAGGATATCCCAAACCTCTGAAATCATGTCCCTTATCAGTAAGTTTTTAATAGGCATCTCCAATAGAGGAGTGTTTGTTTAAGTGACTTATTCTAGTAATAAACTGAGCATTGCAGATCATGCAGAAAAGTAGAAATTGAAAGGGGCAAGGGTTAAAAATAAATAGAAATTCTAATGTTTTCTTCTACCAAGGATAATTTTGTTCTTTCACTTTAGAGACCACCATTATAGAGGATACAGTTTCTGCATTCAACGGACCTATGGTCTAGTTGAGAAGACTTGAAAAAAAAAAACACTGGAACTTTGGGGAAAAAATAAAGTAAAATGAAAGTTTAGAGGGAAAAGTGATTAACAGACTCATGGATGGCCTTCACGGAGCCCAAGACCCCACCGAAATTGAATGCTGGAGTTCATTGGTGTGTGCGTATGTGCACCTTTTTCTGAGGAAAGATGCAAATGGATCTGGAAGACACAAACATTTCAGAACAAGTGGCTTAAAGAGAGAAGAGAGACAAGGGAAGACAGAAGCATCCTGTCCAAAGGTGTCCTGCTTCTGAAGTTTGAACAAGGTGGTGTCATGCTCCAAAGGTCACCAGAGGAGGTTGGGGTGTTTCCAAGGACTGAAACTCCATCTCTAGGTTAACAGTTTCTCTTTCAGCAGTCCCCACTTTCCAGACGAAGTCTTACACAGAACCCACATATACAGAAGTGGGTCAGAGTGAAGATACTCTGGGTGAAGTAGAGTTGATACCAAACCACTGTCCCCTTAGCATCCATGTGTTGGTGAGTCCAGAGGACCAGGGACTTCCTTCAAACACAGCTGGAAAGTCCTGTGCTCGGCATTCTTGAGTCTGTGTGCTGACAGTTTTCCTTAATTTATATCCTCTTCACTCTGTTCAGAATTGCTCCTTGGCCACGGCCTTCACCTTGGCTACCTTTCTTCCTTGGACAAAGTCCCCTTTAGCTACAGTTCGAGTGTCATCCCAGACCCACCCTCATCAGAACTACTGTCTCTGTTTGTTAACAATGCAGAGTTCTAGGCGTCGCCCCCGGCCTCCTGACTCGGAACCGCTGGGCACGACACCTCGTACACAAGCTCTGCATGCACTGCTCATGCACCCTTGGGCCTGGGGTCTACCTTAGGGCTCCCGCCAGGGCTCCCGCCAAAATGCACTCAGCTTCGCCCCAGCCTGCCCGAAAACCAAAGACAGAGCCAGAAGGAGATGGAAAACCCAGGCATGGGTGTCCGTGGCTCCAAGGGGAACAATAGCTGAGTGTTCTCTGAGGTGACAATCCTCCTTCTCCGGTCTGGACACACAGTGACAGGTGTTTTTTGGTTTCTGTTTGTTTGTATTTTAACACAGTGCATAATGCCCTGCAGCTTCCGTGTGGAACCAGGGCAACAGAGGGGGCTGGGATTCACTCTCGGGGAGGTCCGTCACCCACAGCCACGGGGCAGGGATGGGTTGCGGGGCAAAGGGTGGGGTGGGGGGACAGGGCAGCGCTGAGCCTCGAGGTTGGACCTTTCAGTGGGATGGCAGAGCCCCTGGACGTCTGCATTTTTCCACAGTGAAAAAGACATGGTGGACCTAGAAATTGTCATACTGAGTGAAATAACTCAGAGAACGAGAAATCTTGCATGACATCCCTTCTATGTGGAATCTAAAAAGGAATGATACAAATCAACGTACAAAACAGAAGCAGACTCACAGACTTGGAGAACACACTTATGGTTACAGGAGGGAGGGATGGGGGAAGGGCTAGTTAGGGAGTTTGGTATGGACAGGTACACACTGATATATTTGAAATGGATAACAAACAAGGACCTACTTATGATACAGAGGACTCTGCTCAATGTTATGTGGCAGCCTGAATGGGAGGGGAGTTTGGGGAAGAATGGAAACTTGTATATGTATGGCTGAATCCCTTTGCCCACCCAAAACTACCCCAGTATTATTAAATCAGCTATACTCCAATAAAAAGCAAAAAGTTTTAATAAAACCTGATTCTTTAAAAACAGAAAAAGACATGGGGCTTCCCTGGTGGTACACTTTCACTGCAGAGGTTGTGGGTTTGATACCTGGTCGGGGAACTAAGAGCCTGCATGGCACAAGGCATGGCCAAAAATAGACAAATAAATAACATCTTAAAAAAAAAAAAAACCAGAAAGAAAGCAAGCAGTGGCCTACGCCTATGACTAAGCGACCTTGTACAATGGCATCATGGGAATTTCCCTGAGTGAAGCAGTTTGACTGCGCTGATGGGGAAGCAAGAACCACTCGGAGAGCTGGGAGTGAGAGGCCAGTATTAAGTCATAAAGCCAATTCCCCATGTTCTGCCCTCCTTCAGACCCAAATCCAGTTCTGCTTCTTCCATGAAGACTTCGACTCACACCACGCTCTCCTGAACCCCTAACTTGTGTGTATCAGTGGCACACATTTTAGCACAAGCTAATTCTTCACTTTTAGTATTTCGCTTTGGTCTCCAGGTCTCCACACCATAAGCCGTGAGTGCAGAGACCACATCTGGTCTCAGCGCTTCCTGCCGCATCTGTTGCAGGGTTGCTGAGTCCCTGCTGAGCCGAGGGACCACAGTAAAAGGGGAATAACAGTAACAGCCAGTGTATACTGAACACCCATCGCTGTGCTGGGCCAGTACTGTAAGCACTTAGCGCGTGACTCTGTATAATTTTCACAGCAACCTTTGGAGGTGAACCCCACATTACAGAAGAGATAGCAGATCATCATCGTCATCGCAGAGAAGCTGAGTGAATGGCCCCAGGTCACACAGCCATGAAGAAGCAAGGTCAGGATATGAAACCAGGAAGCCTAGTTCCGGAGCCCATGTGCTTATGCATACCCCAACGCTGCAGGAGAGTTGTCCCCCACGGACACCTGAGAGGCAGATGAGGTCAGAGAAAAGGAGAAGTTACACGCTTCCCAGAAAAAAGGAAACTGGATTCCCAGAACCTTTACCCCAACTTGGTCTGCGACAACCAGCAGCAAAAAGGCCACCAGCCTTCTCCCAGAGTCTCGGCTCTGCTTCCGCTCCTGACAAGTCCACCCCAAGAGCAGCTCTTCCCTTTTCTCTCTGGATCACAGCCTCCCCCAACCCCGACCTTCCAGAGGTCCTCCTGCCTCCCCATGGATCAGGAAAGTGGGAAGAAGAGGTGGGATCTGTCAGTTACTGAGATCAGAGCCCCAGCTGGCAGCTGGAAGTCACCTGCTGGAGACGCAATCCCTGACTGGGCTACCAGAACATGACTGGCTGGAGAGCCCTCCTTGCCCTAGAAAAGCTGCCCCCACATTAAAACCACCCCTCCCCCACCTCCCGCCCCTTGCCACAGACTTGCTTTCAAACCCTGTAGGGACAGGGATGTCCCAGAGTCCCATCTCTGCAGCCCACCCCAGCCAGTCACGTCCAAAACCACCAGGGGCACCCCTGCTCAGTCGGGACCAGGAGACAGGATGGAGTCTACTGCCTCACGAGAAAAATGGTACAGATGAGGCTGTTTGCAGGGCAAGGATAGAGACACAGATGCAGAGAATGGACCTGTGAACACGCTGGGGGAAGGGAGGGTGTGACAAATTGGGAGATGGTGACTGACATATATACACTACCATGTGTAAAACAGAGAGCTAACGGGAACTTGCTCTACAGCAGGAAGAGCTCAGCTCAGTGCTCTGTGATGACCTAGAAGAATGGGATCGGCGTGGGTGGGAGGGAGGTCCAAGAGGGAAGCATATATATTGCTGTTGTTTAGTTGCTACGTTGTGTCTGACTCTTTGCAACCCCATAGACTTCAGCATGCCAGGCTTCCCTGTCCTCCACTAGCTCCTGGAATTTGCTCAAACTCATGTCCACTGAGTCAGTGATGCTATCTCACCGTCTTACCCTGTGCTTTTGCTTTCAATCTTTCCCAGCATCAGGGTCTTTTCCAACAAGTCAGCTCTTCACAGCAGGTAGCCAAAGTATTGGAACTTCAGCTTTAGCGTCACTGCTTCCAATGAATATTCAGGGTTGACTTCCTTTAGGATTAACTGGTTTGATCTCTTTGCTGTCCAAGCGACTCTCAAGGTCTTCTACAGCACCACAGTTCAAAGCATCAGGTCTTCGGCGCTCAGCCTTCTTTATGGTCCAACTCTCACATCCGTACATGACTACAGGAAAAGTCATAGCTTTGACTATTGGAACTTTGTTGGCAAAATGACGTCTTTGCTTTTTAATATGCTTCCCTGGTGGCTCAGCCAGTAAAGAATCTGCCTGCAATGCAGGCGACCCAGGTTCAATCCCTAGATTGGGAAGATCCCCTGGAGAAGGGAATAGCAACCCACTCCAGTATTCTTGCCTGGAGAATCCTATGGATAGAGGAGCCTGGTGGGCTATAGTTCATGGGGTCACAAAGAGTTGGGCACGACTGAGTGACTTAACAACAACGAGGTTTATATATGGCTGATTCACTTCATTGTACAGCAGAAACTAACACAACATTGTAAAACAACTATACTCCAGCTGGAAAAAAAAAATAAATAAAGAAGAAGAAAGGACCTTGCCACCTGGAGTCAGACAAGAAACATTCACTGAGGTGCAGAAACCTTTCCTTTGCAGGTGATGACTATTTGAAGGATTGAATATATGAATATGTGAAGTAAAAGTGAACTGCTTGCTCTGGTAGCAACTTAAACATATCCCTGGATAGATATATCATCAATAAAGAAAGCATCAGACCAACTGTTTAAGGTATAAACTGTCAGTACAGTTCAGAGAGACACTGGCTTGGATGGTACTTATGGAAATCTTTATGTGCATAAAATCTAAGTACAAAGTGAAACACGCTTTTATTCCTTCATTTTATTCCTTTTATTCCTTCACTCAGCAAACACCTACAGGTGTCTCCCAGACTGGGCTCTTCCTGGGGTTCTCTGCTGGATGTGGGAAAGGGCTATATACCCTCACGGAAGTGACAGCCTGGAAGACATGGACAGAGAAATAAATAATCGTGTGCAGTGAAGGTTCGGGATTCTGGGGTAGATGTCTACATCCATCCTGAAGGCCTCCAGGAGGGGACAGTTCAGTTTAGTTCAGTTCAGTCGCTGAGTCGTGTCCGACTCTTTGTGACCCCATGAATCGCAGCACACCAGGCCTCCCCCCAGAGTTCACTCAGACTCACGTCCATTGAGTCAGTGATGCCATCCAGCCATCTCATCCTCTGTCGTCCCCTTCTTCTCCTGCCCCCAATCCCTCCCAGCATCAAAGTCTTTTCCAATGAGTCAACTCTTGACAGTCATCTGCAAAGTCGCTCAGGGAAGAAGGGTGGGATGGTGAAGAGATGCTGCTGGAAGTGGCAGGAAGGTGCAGACTCCTGCCAAGCACAGGTCAGGGACCATGAGGTGGGCAGCAGGGGTAAAGATGAGGATATAGTGACAGTTAACGCTGGAGATGTGGGCAGGAGTCAGGTCATGGATTTAAAGGATGACTGTATTAATTTGACTGCTATAAGCACCTCCATCTAAAATAGCCAAGGACCTGATTCAAAGTCTCCCTTAGGTGGCATTAATTACCTGGGCTTCTTCAAGGGTAAAAACAACGTTCACTCTCACAGAGGGAGGCCTGGCCATGGCGGATGGGCCCCAGGGGAGCAGTTGGGGAGAGGTGACAGGAAGGAGCCAGGGAGCCAGGCATCGCTACTGTCCCTGCTGGGGCAGGCTCGCCTTGCGGTCCTGGTGGCTTCACACACTTGATTTTGCCTAAAGTTCAAGAATTTCCAATACTTTTCACACTATACTAACTGGCTAAAAGTTCTATGATTTTTCTTTTCTAATGCAATGGGCCATGTTTTCTCTGAATTAGTTCCACTTGGTTAAACAAAGGTACTGACCAAGGGCAGAGAAATACAATGATTACCACTGATCATGTCAGCCACCTGCAAGCCCCTGTACTAATGGCATATACATATAATATTTATATCTATATGTAATTATATATATATAATAGATACTATTTTTATTTATTATTGTTTTTTAAGTTATGTTGTATTTTTTTTCTGGCTACGATGCATGCGGGATCTTAGCCCGCCAATCAGGAATCAAACCTGTAGCCCCTTGCAGTGGAAGCACAGAGTCTTCCTAACCATTGGACCGCCAGAGAAGTCCAAATAATACTTATGTCTCTATATAATATAATTTATATCTATGAATCTGTATATAATTTTTACATAATATTTACATATTTATCTCATTTAATACAACAAACTTAGGAGGTAAAATTCCTATCCATACTCTGCACATGGAGAAAGCCAGCTCAAGTCTGCAGTCAAAGCCCCGTAAGAAGTCACGGATTCAAACTCAGGTCTGCTTGGTCTGGGCTCTGTCCCCTCCATTACACCCAGGATGGCCAGGGGGCTGACAGGGCCCAGAAACTTCAAGGTTGAAGACCTGAGTTCAGGGCCTTCTTCACCTTCTCCCACCTCTTACATCACCCCTGGAAGCAGAGCAAAGGTCCAGGAAAGGCATCACTGTCTCTGGGTCCTCTGGATCCAAGATTTCCTCCACACCTTCCTCCTCTGAGGGGCATGAGGGATCTTAGTGCCCCAAGCGGGGGATGGGACCCATACCCCCCGCAGTGGAAGTCCTGATTCTTAGCCACTGGACCACTGGGGAAGCACTGCTTCTGACATTCTGATCGACTCCTTTCCCACCAGATTCACATCCTTCCACTTCCAATCCTGGATTTTCCCTTTTCCCTCCTGCGCCTGCTTGACTGAGAGGAGCCTTCTGGAAGTCGAAACCTGTGCAGGGAAATGAAAGGCTTTTGGACTCCAGGAAGCTGCTGACTCCACAGCTGGGAGAACTGGAGGAGGCAAGGCGTCTCGAAGCCTGCAGCCTTCTGCTCTCTGCCCAGGGCCAGTTGAGAGGAGGCTTTGGAAAGGATAAGGCA
>SJXQ01005079.1:392737-405318 GCA_006408695.1 Aepyceros melampus
GTGTCACGTTCCCACCCAGCTCTGATGAAACTCCAGGCGCTAACGTGGCAGGAACAGGACAAGGGGGTGTGCTCCTCTCACCCTGGAAAACAAAGACTTGCCAAAGAAGTTCAGATTTGCCTCAAGTGACAGTGTGTTAACAGAATCCAGATTTGTGTCTGCACCACACGCAGGCTTCTGCTTCAGACAAACGCCAGGGTGGAGCTGGGACATCTCTGTCCATCAGTGTGTCTGGCTGCTTCAGAATTCTGTTCATGCCGAGAAGCCAGAACACAATACTGCTGTGAAACTGTCTTGGACCTGGGATGTGTAGGATCAAAACTACATTTTGGCAACAAGAGATTCTCACAGCAAGTGAAATAAATTAGAAAGAGAAAGACAAACACCATGTGATATACGTGGACTCTAAAATATGACACAAAGAAACATATCTGTGAAGCAGAAACAAAATCATGGACACAAAGAACAGATAGACTGCTACTGCTAAGTCACTTCAGTCGTGTCCGACTGTGCGACCCCATAGATGGCAGCCCACCAGGCACCCCCGTCCCTGGGATTCTCCAGGCAAGAACACTGGAGTGGGTTGTCATTTCCTTCTCCAATGCATGGAAGTGAAAAGTGAAAGTGAAGTCGCTCAGTCGTGTCCGACTCTTCACGACCCCATGGACCGCAGCCTACCAGGCTCCTCCGTCCCTGGGATTTTCCAGGCAAGAGTACTGGAGTGGGGTGCCATTGCCTTCTCCCTAGTGGTTGTCAAAGGGGAGGGGCCTGGGAGAGGGATGAAATAGGAGGCTGGGGTTAGCAGATGGAAGCTTTTCTATAGAGAATGGATAAACAAAGTCCTACAGTATTGCACAGAGAACAATAGTTGATATCCTATGATAAACTATAATGGAAAAGAATATTTTTGAAAAAGAATGTATTATAACTGAATCACTTTGCTGCTCAGCAGAAATTAACACAACGTTGCAAACCAAATATACTTCAGTAAAAAGTTGATTAAAAGAAACTATCTTGGAAGATAAGAGGGGAAGAAGGGAGAGATGGACTTAGTGGCTGGTGCAGGGAACTCTGCGGTTTCCCATGTTTCTAGGAGAGCTGAACATAAGCCTGTCTCGTGGGTTAAACTTGATTCAGAAGTCTATTAACTAAGAACTCTGTCTGGATGAATACACAGGCGGATGCGACTGTGGGGTTCCACGCTGGAGAAAAGAATACACTGAGATCTCTCCAGGCTCTGGGGCCAGCTTCAGGAAGAGTGGACCGGGCTTTCGAGCAGTGACACTTCTCCGGGCAGCACAGCACCGCCTAGTGGTGGGATGGCTGTGCACGTCATCCCACGAGCGTGGAAACAGCGCCACCTGCTGAGCACTCTGCAGCGTGCTGTTTTGCCAGTGCAGTCTTCTGCTGCTGCTGCTCTGCTAAGTCACTCCAGTCATGTCCAACTCTGTGCGACCCCATAGACGGCAGCCCACCAGGCTCCCCCGTCCCTGGGATTCTCCAGGCAAGAGTACTGGAGTGGGGTGCCATGGCTTCTCCATCAGTCTCCTGTAGGTACATTCAATTCGCTGACTTAAATGAGGTAGTACTGGGCCTATTGAAGAAGGAAATGGCAACCCACGCCAGTTTTCTTGTCTGGAGAATCCCATGGATAGGGGAGCCTAATGGGCTATAGTTCATAGGGTTGCAGAGTCCTACACGACTGAGCACGCACTCGTGCACTGGGGCTATTGGACGTATACTGGCGAAATTTAAGAAGAAAGTGAAAATACAATATAGTGTGCTTACTGGAATAATGGAAATCAAGGAAAAGGGGCGGTAATTATTTCCATAATATGTGCTGCCTTGTGCTGAGGTATGAACCGAAAGCACACCTTACCGTGAAGAAAGCATGAATTTTGGAGTCAGGCAACCGAGATCAAATTTCCACTAACTTTGTAAAATTTACAAAGTTAGTTACAAATTTCCACTAACTTTGAGAAAATTACTTAACATCTCTGAGTTTCAGTTTTCCTTATCTTTAAGTGGGGAAGGGTTTATCTTGCATTCTGACAGCAACATTTAAATGAGATAATGTACATAAATTTAAAAGGAAATGTGTATAAAGTAAATCAGATAATATGTATCATAATTAGGATTTTAAAGCGTCACATACAATTTTAGCATAGAAAATTTCACCTGCTTGTTAGAACTGAAAAATCCCTGAAACAGATATATCAGATGAGAAGCCAGAATCTCCAAGGTTTTCAGTTTGTTTGCTTCTTTTTCAATATACTAGATTTTCTTTTCTCTAGAAAGACTAGTTCTGACCCTTCTCCAAAAAGCAATCTATTTCTGGTCAGTGGGCCTATAAACAATTCTATCAAATTGAGATTCCACTAACATTTATTGAACGTCTGCCACTTTCAGAGCCACTCTTTTATTTTCAGTGGCAAAATCTAAGCATTAAGACCCATCCCCTCTCTCCACCAGAAAAGCCTTTGCCAAGAATATTAGAAGCTCCTGTTTTCATACCCTCTCAAGTACTTTCAAGATGACTCAGAAAAGTCGCAAATGCCCAACGAAAGTATCCCAAATGTCCCTTAATAGAGAGCTAGGTTGTAGTCTGTCCATACAATGAAATACAAATTCACAATTAAAAAGTTAAACAACCAGACAAACACAGTATGGGTGAATCTCAGATCTTAGCAAAAAAAAAAAAAAAAAAGACCAGAATATGTATACTGTATTTTTATGAGGTTTTAGAATATGAAGCTCTAATCTGTGATGATAGAAATCAGAATAGTAATTTGCTGTGGATGAGGGCGACGACTGATTTCAAGGGGAGGCACCAGGTAACTGGTGGAATGAATATGTTTCCAGCCTTGATCTGGATGATGTTCACACAGGTGGGCTTCCAGGTGGTTCAATTTGGGTTCAATCCCTGGGTTGGGAAGAACCCCTGGAGAAGAGAATGGCAACCCACTCTGGTATTCTTGCCTGGAGAATTCATGAACAGAGGAGCCTGGCTGGCTAGAGTCCATGGGGTCACAAAGAGTTGGACATGACCGAGCGACTAACACTAACACGCCACAGGTGACCGATGCAGGGCCCTGCTGCAGCCGCCGGGGCTCCTAACAGGACTGACGGCTAATGCTTCAGGACGTTTGCAAGCACGCTGACAATCACACTGGTAGGTTGGAATCCTTTGTCTTGAATGTGTTTATTCCACAGAGCAGCTTACAGAGAAACATTCACTTATTATAAATGAATGTAACTCAGGAAGAATCAGATGGGTGCTAGGGAAGCTGGATTTAGAAAAGGCAGAAGAACCAGAGATCAAATTGCCAACATCTGTTGGGTCACAGATAAAGCAAGAGAATTCCAGGAAAACGTCTACTTCTGCTTTATGGACTATGTCAAAGCCTTTGATTGTGTGGTTCACAACAAACTGTGGAAAATTCTTCAAGAGATGGGGATACCGACCACCTGACCTGCCTCCTGAGAAACCTGTATGCAGGTCAGGAAGCAACAGTTAGAACTGGACATGGAACAACAGACTGGTTCCAAATAGAAAAAGGAGTACGTCAAGATTGTATATTGTCACCCTGCTTATTTAACTTATATGCAGAGTACATCATGAGAAACGCTGGGCTGGATGAAGTATAAGCTGGAATGAAGATTGCCAGGAGAAATATCAATAACTTCAGATATGCAGATGACACCACCCTTATGGCAGAAAGCAAAGAAGAACTAAAGAGCCTCTTGAAATGAAAGAGGATAGCGATAAAATTGGCTTAAAATTCAGCATTCCGAAAACTAAGAACATGGCATCTGGTCCCATCACTTCATGGAAAATAGATGGGGAAACAATAGAAACTGTGAGAGACTAGACTTTTGGTGGGGGGGTGCTCCAAAATCACTGTAGATGGTGACTGCAGCCATGAAATTAAAAGACGTTTGCTCCTTGAAAGAAAACTTATGACCAATCTGCTGCTGCTAAGTCGCTTCAGTCGTGTCCGACTCTGATGTGACAGCTGGACTATAAAGAAAGCTGAGCCCGGAAGAATTGATGCTTTTGAACTGTGGTGTTGGAGAAGACTCTTGAGAGTCCCTTGGACTGCAAGGAGATACAACCAGTCCATCCTAAAGGAGATCTGTCCTGAATATTCATTGGAAGAGCTGATGCTGAAGCTGAAACTCTAATACTTTGGCTACCTGATGCGAAGAGCTGACTCGTTTGAAAAGAACCTGATGCTGGGAAAGGTTGAAGGCGAGAGGAGACGGGGCCGACAGAGGATGAGATGGTTGGATGGCATCACCGACTCGATGGACATGAGTTTGAGTAAACTCCAGGAGTTGGTTATGGACAGGGAGGCCTGGTGTGCAGCAGTCCATGGGGTCACAAAGAGTCAGACATGACTGAGCGAATGAACTGAACTGATGGCAAGGTTGTGGGAAGCAGGCGGAGCTCCATGAGCCCTCCAACACCTGGAATGCCATCCTTTGGAGTTTTGGGGAGGCTTTCTTACAGAGGCATGGTGGATTACATCATCAGTCTTGGTGACTGATCTCAGATTCCAGCTCCCCTCCCTGAGATGGGGGTGGGACTGCAAGTGCTGACCTTCTAATCACATGGTTGTGTCCCCAGGCAACCAGCCCCCATCTCTAGGTGACCTGGGGGCTTTCCAAAAGTCATCTCATTAACATAACAGAAGACACCTTTATCACTTTTGTGGCAGCAAATTCCAAGAGTTTTAGGAACCCTGTGCCAGATAAGGGAATGAAGACCAAATACATGTCTTATTATAAATCTTGGGCTTCCCAGGTGGCTCAATGGTAAAGAATGCGCCTGCTAATATAGAAGTTGAAGGTTCACTCCCTGGGTCAGGAAGATCCCCTGGAGAAGGAAATGGCAGCCCACTCCAGTATTCTTGCCTTGGAAATCCCATGGACAGAGGAGCCTGATGAGCTACAGTCTATGGAGTTGCAGAGGAGTGGGACATGACTTACAGACTAAACAACAACCGCGACAATTACATGTCACAAAATTTCAGACACTTGGAGCAGACTTTGAAGGTACTAGAGATTCTGTGAGCCCCTGGGGGTGCAAGGACCAGTTTTCACTGGAATGTTTTCAACTCGTTATGCTGTTTCCAGAAATCAAGTCAAAAGAAAATGTCAACAGAAAGGAAAATTATTACACTTTTGTCCCTTTAAAACTCACCTGCCCCTCTCCTCCATCACAACACTTTTGAGATCTACTCAGCCCGCTGGAGGGTGTGAGTTGTCTGACCCCAATCACACTGCTAAAGCTGGCAAGGTGTCGTCTGACTCAACACCAGGCTGTTAGTCATCACACCCCCTTGCTCCACTTGCTTTTCTGTCATCCCCTGGACAAGTTCTCCAGGCCAGAGCAATTACTCTCCAAACAATACATCATCATCTCTTCCCTCCCCCTCCTCTGTGAACCACTTTCCTCTTCTGCCTGTTCCAGCTCCAATAATAGCTTCCCTCCAACCTAGCCGATCCTCCCTTCCTTTCTCCTCCCTCTTTCCCTACTCCCCCCATGAAGACTGAACACATGCCAGAATCGTGCTCCCCAGGGCCCCTCAGAATCTCCTGCAGCCCAGCCCCCCATGACTTCCTATCTGCCCCCAGCTCCCTGGCGTCCTGGGGCCTCCCGACAGCTGGCCCTTTCCTGGATCCCCTCACATCACCGAACTAAGCCAATGTTCCAAAACAGCCTCCCAAACAATGATGACAACTGCACAGTTATTTTGGAAGGTCTCCTGTGGCCAAGATCCAGGACAATGGAGAAAAGGCAGGTCCCTACAGCTTCCATCCCTTAAATGCACAAGGACTGTAAAGACAGGGAACGGGCTTCCTTTAAAACACTGCGCTGTTCTCACAGGATGCCCAGAATCCAGGGCCTGGATCACAGCACGTCAGGGTCTATTCTAAGCACCAGCACTCTTCAAACCCAGTTTCCAAAGTTTCCAACATAGTCCAGGTTGGAATCCAATTATACTTGGCAGCAGAGTTCTTGTTTATTTTTTCGCAAGTTTTGTAAAGCTTACGTACAGTGTGTATGTGTGTGCTAAGCTGCTTCAGTCATGTCCAACTCTTTGCCTCCTGTGGACTGTAGCCGGCCAGGCTCCTCAGTCCTTGGTATTCTCCAGCCAAGAATACTGAAGTGGGTTGCCATTTCCTCCTACAAGGGATCTTCCTGACCCAGGGATCGAACCTGTGTCTCCCGGAGCTCCTGCATTGGCAGGCAGGTTCTCTACCGCTGAGCCACTGGGAAGCCCTTGCAGACGTTATGTTGAGTGAAATAAGTGAGACATGATAGGACAGACACGGTGTGATTCCACTTAAAAGAGATACTCTGAGTAGTCAAATTCACAGAGAATGTGAAACCGCAGTTATCAGGGAGTTGGGGAGCAAGAAACGGGTGGAGCTGAACAGGTGTAGAACTTCAGTACAGGATGATGAAAAGTTCTGGAAAACTTTGTACAACAATGTGAATGTACTTGATGTCACCGCAGTTAAAACAATTATGGTTAAAATGTTCAATTTTACATTATGCATATTTTATTACAAAGAATAACAAAAATCTCTCTCACCACTCTGCAGACTTTCTAATTTTAACAATACATTATGACTGTTTTCCTGGTCAACAAATATAAATCTAATACAGCCTTTTAAATAACTGCACAATATATCATAGATCACATCTGAGGTTACTGATATTTCTCCCAGCAATCTTGATTCCATTTGTGATTCATCCAACCAACCCTGCATTTCGCATGATGTACTCTGCATAGAAGGTAAATAAGCAGGATGACAATATACAGCTTTGTCGTACTCCTTTCCTGATTTTGAACCAGTCCGCTTGTGTGTGTGGGTTTTTCCAGATCCAGTTCTGTCCACATACACTCTTAAGAGTGGGACTGCCAGGTCATCGGCAGCTCTGTGTGTACCACGCATGCGTGCATGTGCGAGCTCACATAGTGGTCCTTAAAAAGGCTGTTACCACTTACAGCCCACCACCACCGTGAAATGGTCCTCTTTCCTTAACCCCACTCTAGCGTTTCTCCTGCACATTTTTTGGTGATGGCCTTGTTAACGACATTCCTGAGGTGATACCTCATTGTCGTTTTGATTTCTTAACCTCTAATAATTCGTCACAATGTTCAAATTTTCATATGCTTTTCTCTGTAAACTTTGTGAATTGCATTTTCCTATTGATAGTTTCTTCTGCTTGCGCTCTTTCATTTTTGCTTCATTAGTTACTCTTGAGGGTATTTGAGGGTAGCTGTCTTTACAGTCCACAGTTGTGATTGTTATCAAGTGCCCATAATTATTTCCAGGTTGCTATGGCGGAGAATGGTCACAAGGTGGCAGGATTTCCTCTAGGCTACTGCGGTTCCCCTGGAACCAGGGAGGTGAAGTCCCGATGCTCAGTCGTGTCCGACTCTTTGCGACCCCGTGGACTGTAGCCCACCAGGCTCCTCCGTCCGTGGGATTCTCCAGGCAAGAATACTGGAGTGGGTTGCCATTTCCTTCTCAGGGGATCTTCCCGACCCAGGGATCGAACCCAGGTCTCCCTCATTGCGGGCAGAGGCTTTAACCTCTGAGCCACCAGGGAAGCCCAGAACCTTACTTTAAATGAGAGAATAGAATGAGAACATGCCAGCATAAACACCCCAAAGCGTGTGTCTCATTCCCACACTTTTTATTAATTCACTTTTGTTTCTTATTGTAGTAACACTGATATACAACTTGGTGTGTGTTGCAGGTGAATCCGAGAGGCAAGGAGTTGAGGCCAAGGAAGAGACTTTAATTGGCGAGTCAGCTGGTTGAGAAGATGGCAGGCTAGCACCTCAAAATAATCATTCTTATCAGGGCCTGGTTGCCAGGTTCTTTTAAGGATCAGAGATGAAGGGAGGTGAGGAAACAAAGTAAAAAGACTATTGAATCCTTGCAAATATCTCCTAGAATGGCAAGCCTCAGGCAGGGGAATGTGTCAATTTCTCTTCCTTACAGTCCTTCACAGGTGGGCTGCTGAGCTTATCTCACTCAGGCAGGCCATTATGTCTGTGTCTAATGACAAAAAAGGGTTGAAGTTGCAGAAGCAGATCCAGTTTAAATTTAAAATTAACCCTTCCACGTACAGAATAACTTTAGAAAGTCCCATGAACCAAAAGTCATTTACCATTAATGTTTTCCGTACACTTTTTATTTTGAAAACCATCGAACTCAGAGAAAAGGGAAAAATACATGTGAGCTTCACTTGTTTAGGAATTAATACTTTACGGTATTTACTTTATACCGGCCTGTGCCTGTTTGGTCTTTATCTCTGTGAGGTTCATCATCCCTGGGGCTCCTGGAGATTCCTCAGGTGGGTTTCCTGGTAATGATTCCAATTTACCAGGACAAGCATGAGAGGTAGGTTCACCTGGTGAATTGATTGCAGGACACATGGATCAGGCAAAAAGCCAATGGGATCAGGTGAGGTTGCTCCTTCAGGTCGACCATCCTACTCAGCAGAGACCAGAGCTGCCCTTTGTCTTCCAGCCCTGCGTCTGCTTGTTTTCTCAGCTCCTCAGCGGGACAAGAAAGGACCGAGCCTGCCAAAACCAAGGTAGTGCCTTCAACATTATCATGACAGCCATAGAAACAGTTAATATCACAGAACCAAAGGGAAAGGGGAGGACTTCTCTGGGGCAGTGTGGGGAGAGGAGACCGACCCTACACTTCTTTCTATTGTCCCAGGAGGTTACAGGAACCCCCTCGTTTCCACCTTAGGGGTCCAACCAGCAGAGACCTGGTGATCTAACCAAGGGTCCTGTGTCCCAGGTGCAGGGACTGGGGATTGTCTGGGTCTCACTCCATCTGCCTGGGTCAGGCTCTTGTACCCAGAGGCCCCATATCTGCAGTTTACCTGCAGTGTGTCTTGTCCCCTCGAGATTCCCAATATCTGAACTGAGGGTGTTGCCCTGATTAACCTGTGGTCCTTTTTCTTCTCTTCATCTTGTTGTAGTCATTTGAGGTCAGGTCCCTTTGAGTGAGTTGCTTCTCCGTGTTCTGCTGAGTGAAAAGCTTGGATGATGTCATGTTAATATCATAACATCATAGGATCACCACCGTCTGGTTTCCCCTAGACCAAGCTCATGTAATATAATTTGTAATTGAAATGTTATTTTATATTGGGGTAGATTTGATATCAATATTTTGTTTTAGGTGTACATGAACTTGATTCAGTTATACATCGACATATATCTGTTCTTTTTCTGTTTTTTCCTCATGTAGGTTATTACAGTTTGTCCAGTAGAGTTCCCTGTTCTATTCAGTAGGTCCTTTTATTAACTTGATATATATTACTGTGTGTCTTTTCATCCCAAACTCTTAATTTATCTCTCCCTTCTGACTTTCTTTTGATAATCATAATTTGGTTTTCTCAGGCTATGAGGCTGTTTCTGTTTCATACATCAGTTCACTGGTATCGATTTATAGATTCCGCCTGTATGTGATATCTCACCAGGTGATAGGTTCACCTGGTGAATTGATTGCAGGGCACATGGATCAGGCAAAAAGCCGATGGGATAAGGTAGGTTGCTCCTTCTCTCTGTCTTACCTTACTTAGTATGAAGATTTCTTGGTCCATCCATGGTGCTGCCAATACCATTATTTTTTTTTGTTTTATGTCTGAGTAGTATTCCAGTTAGAAATGTACCACATAAGCCTTCATTTTTCTGTTAGTGGACATTTTGGTGGATTCTGTGTCTTGGCTATTGTAAATAGTGCTGCCCTGAAAATTGGGATGCATGTGTCATTTTGAAAGATTTTCTCTGTATCTAAGCCCAGGAACGGGATTGCAGGATCGTATGATACCTCTCTGCTTAGTGTCATTTTGAAAGATGATTTTCTCTGTATTGAAGCCCAGGAATGGGATTGCAGGATCGTATGATGCCTCTCTGCTTAGTGTTTCAAGGAAGCTCTGTGCAGTTTTCCACAGTGGCTTCACCATTTGCATTCCCACCAAGATTGTCAGACAATTCCATTTTCTGCACGTCCTCTGCAGTATTTATTCTTTGTAGATCTTTTTGATGATGGTCCCTGTGGTGATGCCTCATTGTAGTTTTGACTGGCTTTGATTTAACAATTACTGATGTGGAGTATCTTTCCATACACTTTTATTATTTTACACCTTGTGAGTAAAATTTACCTCTCGAATCTGGCTTCTGGAAACTTGGGCCTTTTTGGAGTTCTTTTCTGATGATTTGCCCGCAGGACATTTCTTGAGGGCAGGGGTCATTTACTGCCCTGTTGGACATGTTGCTATAATGAGCCCTTTAGCACCTGTTTTAAGGTGTGTATATTGATTTGAGCCAGCAAATTACTCCCTGTCCCTCTGCCTTTATTTTTTGGTAAACATTAGTTTCTTTTCTAAGTCTGTGAGGCTGTTGCTCTTTTTAAAGAAGTTTGTTTCCGTGTTTAGATTCCACCAAAAGTGATATCCTACGATACTTGTCTTACTGTTTCTCACTTCTCTTAGTATGATCATCTCGTTTCTTCCATGTAACTGGAAATACCATTATTTCATCCTTCTTTATTTCTGAATAATATCACATCTTTAATCTGTTTGGAGTTTCTTTCTGTGTGTGGTATTAGGGAGGATTCTAATTTCATTCTCATTTTCATTGCTAAGGAACCTGCCTGGTGTCCTCCACAGTGGCTGCTCCCAATTTCCACTTGAAGCATCAGTGTAGGAGGTTCTGTTTTCTCCACACCCTCTTCAGCATTTATTGTTTGTAGAGTTTCTGCCTATGGACTTTCTGATCGGTGTGAGGTGTATGAAGTTTTGATTTGCATTTCTGTCATATTTAGTGATGTTGACTTTTTTTCATGTGATTTATTAAAACAGTGTGAGTTAAACTTACTTATTCAAATTGGCTTCTTGAATGCCTTTCCTGTTTTATTTGTCTCATGACCTCCCCTAGGACATTTCTTGAGGGCAGGTGTTTTTTACTTATAGCCCTGAAGGCCTTGTGAAGATTAAATGTCCGTGAGCAATGGTTTCAAAGTTGTTATTATGAAAATGGCCACAGGGCCCCAGCATGTCTTTATGTCCAACTCTGGTTACTGGGAGAACCAGATCCATAGGGAAAGTCCTGTTCCTGGATTGTCAATTATGGTGGATGTGCCATAAGAAACACCCAAGTTTTGTGTCGCCTTCTTTCATCCTTCCTTACCCCTATCCCCTGGACACATCCAAATTTTTGCAACACCATTCTTTGGAGGTTGCTTTCACCCATAAGTGGGATGACCCTTAAGAAAGAGCGTGGAGTAGGAACCCAGCACCAGGAGACATGGAGCCCTTGGGGCTTTTCAAAGCTCTTAAAGCCCACACACTCCAAATCTTTTGGGAGTAATAGATATAGTTTCACTGCAGGAGGATTCACCTGGATCTGGGGGTTGGGGGCCCATGCAGAGGGGAGCAGGCACGCCAGGTCCACGGGGCAGGGCTCATTGGCTGGGATGTCCTCCCCAGCTCCGTCAGCCCCACGACAGTCCATCCTTGGGAACCAAGCCTGTGCAGGCTTCAGGGATGTGCCAGCAGCCCAGTGCACCAGGGCCTGAGGGGAACAGAGTCGCATTCTCTTTCTATAATTTGTATTTTGTATTAGTGTAGAGGTGACTTACAATGTTGTGGGGCTGTGTGTATGTTATTTTTTTTTAAGGTGGCCAGCAACATGATTCACTTATACATAGCCATGTACATGTCCTTATTTGAGTTCTTATCCCATATAGTTTATTATACAGTGTTCATTAGGGGTCCTCATTGATTATTTCATAAAGAGTAGTGTGAGTATGTCATCTCCACTTGCTCATTTCTCACTGCCCACCACTTTTCCCTTTTGGTAACTATTACCTGTTTAGCTGCATTTGAATGCAGAGTTCCAAAGAAAAGCAAGGAGAGATAAGAAAGCCTTCCTCAGCGATCAATGCAAAGAAATAGAGGAAAAGAACAGAATGGGAAAGACTAGAGATCTCTTCAAGAAAATTAGAGATACCAAGGGAACATTTCACGCAAAGATGGGCTCGATAAAGAACAGAAATGGTCTGGACCTAACAGAAGCAGAAGATATTAAGAAGAGGTGGCAAAAATACACAGAAGAACTGTACAAAAAAGATCTTCATGACCCAGATAATCACAATGGTGATATCACTCACCTAGAGCCAGACATCTTGGAATGTGAAGTCAAGTGGGCCTTAGGAAGCATCACTACGAACAAAGCTAGTGGAGGTGATGAAATACCAGTTGAGCTATTTCAAATCCTGAAAGATGGCACTGTGAAAGTGCTGCACTTAATATGCCAGCTAATTTGGAAAACTCCAGCCACAGGACTGGAAAAGGTAAGTTATAACCCCAATCCCAAAGAAAGGCAATGTCAAAAAATGCTCAAACTACTGCACAATTGCACTCATCTCATATGCTAGTAAAACAATGCTTAAAATTCTCCAAGCCAGGCTTCAGCAGTACGTGAACCATGAACTTCCAGATGTTCAAGCTGGCTTTAGAAAAGACAGGAACT